>CABFWO010000279.1:24130-35628 GCA_902155825.1 Timema genevievae | reverse complement strand
TTTCAAGCAACAAATATGGTAGCTCAGCAAAACATAATAATAATAATAATAATAATCATCATCATCATCTTCATCATCGCGTCTTACTAACTGTTCAGGCTATACGCATGTGTAATAACTACCCTGGTGGGATAGGGAAGGAAGCATTTTTAGAGGTAGTCTACCAGCATTTGCGTGGACGGAGAGTGGGAAACAATATATATTTTTTTAAAAACACCCTAAGTAGACCCAGCCGGTACTCTAACCCAGATCTCCCCGTCATCAACAGGTCACGAATATGACGATTATAGACCATTCGGCCACTGAAGCGGGCCTAATTTATGATCTAATCATACGAATATCATGTATCATTTGAATGGCAACTATCTACTCTGTCTCTCAATATTGATTTAAAATAACTTTCTCTAAAATTACCAAAGAAAAAATGGTCACTTTAACTTTGGGTACTCCAAGAACTACTGAGATTATACATTGCCAAGTCTACTAGAGTGATTCTATTTTCAGCTTTTTTGCCTCTCAGACATTCCTGTTTGTCTTAGCTTCAGACTTGTGAAGGGGAGAAAATAAAAAGAATCTAAGGATGTTTTGAGAGGCAGACGATAAGCGTCTGGTTCCAAAATTAGACTCGGGACTTTCTGACTGAATTAACCCACCTACAGTAGCCCCACGGCTTCTTTGGTGCTCACTGACAGTTCACAGCTGACTTCTGACAGTCAACATTTAGGTATAGACATAAATTTTGACTGTCAGAAGTGACAGCTGCTAAACACATGATTTTTGCAGATCATATGGTTCAGCGTAGGGATACATAATTTGGTCTAGTAGCTTTTCAAAGCAGTCAGCTGTCAGCTGTGAGCTGTCAGTCAGCACCAAAGAAGCCATGGGGCTACTGTACCTACCTATCCATCCAACTACCTCTCTAGGGAACACAGCACAACCTCGCTCAGCTGTTCTATTTCAGTGTTTATACACTTTTTACCAGCATTGGAAGACACGTGGTCTATCACGTGACTCTAGGCTTGGACTGAATTGTCAATGATGGGGAGGTCGGGGTTATCATTTTTTAAAATCTCTTTTCACTTTTTTTTAAAACAAAAAAAAACAAAAATTTATACTGAGTTGTACTCTTTTACCTTTTTAGTTTGAGAGTTATTAAAAATATTAGAAAATTCCATTGACTTTTCATAATTATAGGATTAAAACATCATTTTTAGTTTTATTAATTTCTTAGATTCATGAGAAGCGAAAATTATCTCATTTTCAATGTGGCTTTACGCGAAATGGCGCAATTATATTATTAAGTTAAATGGTTATAAACATAGATTCAGCTTTCTTCAAAAAGTAATTCAAACCACAAAATAATATTTTAAGAAATTTGAGGATTGTTTTAGGGGTTTTGAATATTAATAGCTCCCATTCTTATTTAAAAAAAATATATTAGTGAATGGGTGTCTCATTTAAGTAGTAAACTAAAAAAAAGCAAGTTAAAGTACACTGAAAACTCGATATTTTGAAAAGGTACTATCAACAGCAATCCAAACTATCTTTAGCATGAGCCACAGTGGACCAAAATTGTAAACATTTAATGAAGGATGCGATTTGCCGGTGGAATGTCAGCCCACTCATTTTAACTCAAACCCACGTTTTCCCCATAAACTGGTATCTGGCCTTTTTTATTTGTGATCTTCATCATGTACTTTAAATAGTGGGGAGGACTGCTACTGCGGCACATTTAAAACAGAGGTGAGGCAGGAAGGACGTTGTCCATCAAATGGTGTGTAACAGGTAAGCGATAATATTAAATTTATTTAGACCTTTATTTTAGTAAAATATGTTTTAATTGCTAAATGGTTTTCTAACCACCCTTCATGCAAATATAAGGGGTTATTCCACCTAATTTCTACCATGCTGATTACGTTTGGATTAGTATAATTAAATATAAATAGGTTCAACGTATAATAAGACGTGGTGTAAAATTAACCGTTTTTACTATATTCATTAAATTGAAAAAAATACTTTTATACACGGGAATTGATTCCAAAACCTTTCTTTGACTTAGTACGCCACTGTTATAACCACTGAGCAATCCAGGAACCATCCCGTACCTTGGACCATTCTTCAATCATATTCTAGGGCAGAGTCTGTGATGGACGTGTGGAAATAGTCAGCTATATATGAGTGATCAGTCAATATCACGAGCTTTCAGACAACTTAACTACCTTCGACTCGGTAGTTGTCTTTTTACTGCCAAATGTACAATGACAATCGTACGAATGCGCTTATCATGATGGATTAGATAGCAAATATATTATATTTTATAATTGCGGTTATATCTGCATTTAAATATATTCCTTGAATTAAAAAATGAAGCCTGGATACGGAAATCGATCCCGGGACCTTTGGCTTAGTACGCCAATGCTTTAACCACTAAGCTATTCATGAATCTATAGTGTACACGCAATAAAGAAAGATATAATGTTGTAATACTAAAGAGAATAAATAGTAGAGGATTTTTTTTACGAAAAATAACTTTTTAAATGTCATCGATCTTAGAAAATTAATTATTAGTCCTCCTTCTATTTGTATGTATAATTGTATGAATGTGCTAAAAACTATTTCTTTAACAGGTATTCATAAGAATTAAATTAAAGTAGGCCTACGCTTTGTCTAAAATAAATCACACATAATCTCTAAAAGAGCTTAAATGATTATTAGTTAATATAATTTAGTATCAAAAGTCATAATAAGCAGTATAAATATTAAGAGTAAATTAATCCCAATTTGAAAAGATATCATCCGTTACACATTTTAAAACTAGTTAATTACACATTAGTATTTGTTCAAACTTTGTAATCCATACACATGATACTAACTTACTTAGTACATTATCCACAATGACAAATTTTGCCTTCCTGCGTCCATTTGAGGTGAGATTAAAAAAAAATAGTTGTATACAAGTTATTGGTGCTGAAAGAATAAACAAAACATCAACTTATATTAGCAACAATAATTTTCAAAATTATAAATAAGTTATAGTACTGTAAAACCAAGAGGTTGACGATTTTATATTGTTTTAATAAGGGATTCAAGGTCAGCAAACCATTTTAGCAATGATGATTAGCAAACCTAATACAAAATTGCTTCATTTAGCTGTATTGGTATAAAGTTCTACTTATTTTGAATTAATATTCCATATTTCATAATTTTAAAGGTCCCATTCATAAACATTTAGTATTTTGTTTGATGCTAAAAAAAAAAGAAAAGATTTAATTTATAATTATCAAATTTGGCATGCTCATAGAAATTAATTTTCCTAAAATTAATAACTTTTACCTTATTTTAAAACAGGTTAAGAGTGTATAATGATTATACTAAACAGATAATAAGAAAATGCTTAGTATATTTTGGACAAACAGGTGTAGTATTCGCATACGCTAACTATCTTGCTAAGTTTGACATTTATATTGCGTGCCCACAGATGTGGGATAGCCATTCTTATCCTTATTCCTTGGATTTAGTCTTTAATAACCATGGTGTTAAACGAAATAACCGCAAAAATAAAGGTTTTGTCAGCAAACAGTTTTTTAAAATTTAAAGAGAAATGTATCTGTAGAAGTGGCTACAGGCTAGATAGTGGCGTTTGTTTATGCAACTGGCTCCGGCGAAGCAATAAGTTAAGGATGTTAGGAGAGGGAGGGAAGGAGGCTGGTCTAAGAATTCTTCACACACCGAATATCTGCACGTACACGCACCTGTTTTCACACATGTCTTATATTTGCAGAAGCAACGATGTGTAAAAGTCTTTTCAAATAACGAGAGACTTTGAATCTGCTAATGGGAAGGAAAATAAACAGATTGTGGTATATTACTTGTTTATACCCCTTTGCAATTATTCGTCACCAGCCTGTATCACTGAATATGCGTAATATGGGCTTAATGACAACAGTCCATGTTAATCTAAAAACAGTTGTCATTTGAATGAACCTTAGGCCCAGTTTCTTAGTAATATTAAGTACGCCTAAAGTTCGGTACTTCACTAAAAATACAGGACGACACATAACTAAACTCAAATGGAATAGGCCACAGTTTCATATTTGATGCGGATAGGCAGTAAGACGCAAATAACAAATAACAAACTAATAACTTTTTTTTTACCTACAGCTACATCAATCTACAGAGCAAGATGGATATAGCCTTTGGTATTCCTGTTCTAAAATATTTATTTTCACAGTTATTATTGGGCATTGTATACACAAAATATACCGTTGTAATATTTTTCTTAAAACGCTAATTTAGATTTATTCAGACACGTTATCACTCACTTCATTTAGTGTATGTTAATTTAAAGTTTGTTTTGCCCATATTGAAAAATAGTTGTACAAAGCTCACGTGCTCATCACTGGTTCTGTGTTTTACAAGAGAACAAACTTCAACTAGCGGCAGCCGTGTCCTGAATGCTTGGTTTTTTATCGCGATAGCAAACTTTACCTTGTTATTACCCTATTTGTACCTTCTTTGGTCTGGGTCACGAACTATTACGCTCGGAACAGTAGAGGCACAAATCCACGGTTATTATTAGAATATTGACCCACCTTGGTGGTTGCAAAGTTTATGACGTCACTCTTGATAGTAATAGGATGGATTACCAAAGACGGGAATGTTGGGGTTTGAATACCAGTGTGGTATACGGAGGGCAGTTTGATTTTTTAATGGTTTCCCACTCGTACTCCATGTAAATGTGGGTGCACCACCTTTAACTTCTACCTTCTTCAGCCCTACATTAGTGGTATAAAAAATGCGAATGGCCCGGAATGGTGTCAAAACAATGAGCATAAACACGACGTCTGTATGAGATGTCAAGATGTGTAAAAGATATAATTTAATTACTAATATCTATATCTTCCTCATCAACCTCAGTGGTAGCCTCAGGACCTGATGCTCGTGTGGGTTCAAACCCAGCCGAGGTCGAAGGATTTTTCTTGAGTGAAAGAAAAAACCGGTAGCACAACTTCCTTCGGAGAGGAAGTAAAGCTGTCGCTCTAGTATCGGTTTTGGTAAGTAAAATAACCCTTGAAGGTATGTGAGGATAACTTTACCGACAAAATTGATAGGCCCTTTCACTCTCGCTCATAGAAATTCTCATGTGCTGATATAATCAGTCTGTTCAGAAAGTTCACGTTAAATATCTCAAATAAACATTAAACAAATATTTATTTTCCTTTCGATGACAATACATTATAGTCTATTCTTTAATTTCTATATTTCTACTCATGAGTACCCATCATTTACCTTGAAAGATAGGTATACATTAATTTTCTTAGACGAATGGAAATGTTGGACTACTAGAAAAAGTTAATAGATCATTTTTCACGTATTATCACGATAAGTTTTGTAATATTTTTGCTGTAAACTTTAAAAAAAAAAACCCAAGCAAATATATTTTCTCTTACATAAAAAATTATATTTGTAAAAAATTCTTTCACCCACATAGCAATATTCTAGAAAATTATTAGAAAATTATTGATATTATTCTTTCAATGCCACGTTCCTAATCGGATAGTTATTACTGTGGTGAAATAACTCTAGGCTTACACCCACCCACGTGGTCAAACGCGTCACTCTTGAGAGACTGGATTGCCTATAACTGGAATATCGGGATTCGAATCCCGGTCAAGTGTACTAAGGTTGTTTTTTCCTAGATCGTTTTCTACTCCCCTCTAACGCACATGCGGGTATAATTCCTTCAAATGTCCTTATTCCATTAGCATAAAGTGTGTGTGTGTTCGTATGTTTATGTGCGTGTTTGCGTGCATTATGAGTGCGTGCGTGTATAGAGAAATGTATACATCCCTTTCTCTACGATGCGTGTGTGAGTGCTTGCGTGTGTGCGTGCGTGTACAACCCAAACAGATACCAAGACTCGGTAGAAATAAAAAGGTATATCCCCCACCCTCTTCACTCGGTGGATGAGACTATTTCCCAGTTCGCCGATGATGTCTCAGCCCGCACGCATTCAGTTCCTGTTCCCAGAGTTCGTCACCGGGTTCAACACTTGACGGATGAAAACAATGGAGAACTGACAGTACCTACACGACTTCACCTTCCTATACCACCCACGCGCGCAGTCGCTGGGCTTTTATTTAATCCTGGTACACATGACAACATTTCTCGTACAAAATTGTAAACGATAAATTGAACAAGATATTGGTCATATTTATTGCACACGAGTGTTACCCAGAGACTGTTCACGCGGCACTTAATATTGTATTTAATATTTGAACAATACGATGGATCTTTTGCCCTTTTTAGGTTGTTTTTTTAGCATTGCGTCTTGCTACCCGTTCGGGCTATACGCTTATGTACTAATTACGCTAATGGTTTTGGAGAATAGGAAGGTTATATTTAGAAGTGTGCCCATATTTGCATGAAGGGCGAGTGGAAAACAATTTTGGAAAAACCACCCTCAGTTCATCTGACCAAGATTAGATCCTCGATATTCACGTCATCGGAAGTCTAGTCTACTGCAAGAGTAGCGCCTTAAGCCATGTGTCCACTGAAGCGGGTGTTTATTTATTGAAACTATGAATAATGGCTGATGAGTTTGGGGGCCAATTTTATTTGAGACAGCCTGTATAATATGCTTACAAGCTTGTTTCATTATAGCGTTTCTTATAAGATAGGGCCATATAGACCCCTATAGTCCATCAAGGTAGGACTGCTTACATTTAGAGTAAGCGTGGTGTACATACATATTCTAAAATTTTAGGCCCTACAAAATATATATATACATAAACATAATTAAGGTTACTATACGCATTAACAGTTTAATTTGTTAAGTCCCATTTTTTTTAATGTGTTGTTATGGGTCTATTTTTAGTCGTTGACATTAAAAATTGAGTGGGACCCTAGCAAAATGGCTAGAGGTCATTAAAACGTCAATCTGTTTTAACTCGATATCTATCGAGATAATGTGTGGGCTAAAGGTATCCTCCAACCCTTCCTGAGCGGTTCTACGGATATATTCGCAAGCACAATTTCACGTCTGGGACGTGTATAGTGTAGTGAGATAGACATGGTGCTTCTAGATGACACTATGGCATATAGACCTATACAAATCTCAAGTAAAGAGATTATGCCAGATCACGACTTACAAACTTGCCCAGAATCTTACAGTACACCGGCCTCAGTGGCGTAGTTAGCTAACACGCTAGTTTCGTGTTGAGCTTGACTGCTAAGGACGGGGAGTTTGAGGTTCGAATCTATTTCGGGTGAACTGGGGGGTTCCTAAATGGTTTTCCACTCTCCCTCCAACCCATTAGCGTAATTAGTATTTAAGCGTATAACCCGAACGGGTAGTAATACGCGATGCAAAGTATCTCACAGTACAGCTATGTGTCATATGTTATTAAGCACTGACCATGACAATATAATTCTTAGAAATTGAAAACAAATATAATAAATTCCTAAAAAATCTATATTTTATTTGAGCCCTTTCACACTCTATACTAAATTTATATAGTGGATAAATATAGATATGACCCACATCGATGGTCATATGGTCGAAGTAGTCACACTCGCGATAGACTGCATTTCTGGTAACTTAAAGGTCAGAGTCCAAGCTGGGTGTACAAAAGGCTATGTTTACCATGATTATTTTCACTCCTCCATGCAAATGCGGGTGTATTTATTATAAATTGTACCTTCCTTATCATTTTTTATAACCTTAGTATAAATGCGCGGATAGTCCAGGAATATAGTAAGACGTGGGGCACATATATTAATACAATTCATGCTTAGAGGTTTGTTTTGTATAATCATATAATTTTGATTTCCGAAACTGATATCTTCATTATAGCCCAATGGCATTCATTCTAAGGTAATAGAGCCGAGCTTTCTTCTTACCCCACTCAAACCCCGTTCTAATTCAATCTCATGGTAGTTCTAACTTCTGCCACTAGTAGTCTTTCCCCTTAACAGATGGCGCGCCGATGCTTCCGAGCCGTGACGTCAGATATTGTATTTGGCAAACGTCCAACTTCAAGACTAAACTTCTCTCTCGGTTGTGTCACTTGTGTGGAAGATATGGGACCACCTTTACCTCTTATAGTGCAACACGTGTTATCTTCCTCTCTTGGTATTTCACTATTTATCTTCACAAGCTTGAACGGTTTCACGCTATTGTTCTGACATGCAAGGTCAAACTAGGACTACCAGATCATAATGCAGTATGGTATATAACATTTTTTCACCAGCTTTGGTGGCCGCAATGTCTAAGGTGCTACCCTCGCAATAGACTCCCGAAGACGGGGATATCATGGTTCGATCCCAGTCGGGTGTACTGAGATTGCTTTTTCTTAAATTGTTTCCCTCTCTAAATATATATATCACATGCAAATGTGGGTACATTTTCACTAAATACAACCTTCTAGGTCCATTCGAATGTATACACCAGTACCTTAAGGACTAGTAGTAATACACGGTGCTAAAAAGAAAAAAGGGAAGGTAGATTTAAAGGACTTGTGTTATTTACATGTAGAGAGAAGGTTAGATCATTTAGCAATAACAGCTAAGCACACCCAGTCTGGATTAAAACCCCAGCTTCCACAACACATGGGAGCCAGGATTAACGAGACTTCGTTCCCTCAAGAGTAATATAACAATGGTGCTCTTAGCTCTTTTATGAGTAATTACTCTGATTAGAGAGAGATAGGAGACTGTACTAATACCTTTCCAAAGGTGGGTATACATTTTCTAACGAATGGATATGTTTGACAGTTATATAAAAAAAAAAAAGAAGTTACGTTATCTACTTTCACGTGTTCCTACAAGTCATGTGATCTACAGTTGTCACTTTTGATATTATCAATAACACTAATAATAGGATAGAACCTAAGCAACGTTGACTGCAACAAAAAAAATCTAAAAGGTGCTTCAAATGTAAATTCGTAAGAAAATAAAGGTATATGTATACTATTCTTGATAAATAGCATACACTTACACCTTTATTGATTTCTTATACAAATAAAGTATTGTAATCCTGAACATTTTTGGCCTTTAGATTATTATGAATTTTGACGTAGCACGTTCCAAAAAGTAAAAAAAAAAAAGTTAATCTTCCCCAACAATTATTCTATCTGCCCCCAAGTCTGTACGTCTGTACCTGGGACTTCGGCCGAAACAGTGAGTTATGTTATATGGTAATACCTCGAGGCCAATCGTGATTTTGATTCTAACTCTTAAATTATTTTGATTATTATTATTGATTTTTGAAGATTCTAATTTTTGTATAAGAAAGTGTGTACAATTTAGTATGTGATTTATTAAAAATGTTTTTTATATTGTGAGGCTACAACATTTAATGAGACATTTGTATTTAGGATATATTTAATTGCATTTTACAATTATGTCTTAAATGTTTGAAGAAATTTTTATTTAAATAAAGCTTGCATTGTAAATATATGTTACTTATTAAATGTTTCCTTATTCATATCTAGCATATTAGAGTAGTCTAATTTTCACATAGGTGTATAATCTGAACAGGTAGTAAGACGCAGTAATAAAAATATAAACTGTTTGTGAAATGGACTAGAATCTAGATTTGAACTAAATAAAGTATGTTAGCTTGCCCCAATCCTGTGTACCTTGCCGATATTACTTCCGAAACAAATCATTTTGCTGGTCCTTTATTTATAAAAGGCTGGGAACCACTTTAAACAAACTTGCTCATTTTTCCACCTTTAATTAAATCATGAGTATCTTTTGTTTAAAATGTAATGCTTAAAAAAAATTAATATATTTTTATCTTTTCAGACTGTGTGACTTTCAATCGGTGTCCTCGCTGCTTCGAAGAAGTTGTAAGGTAAGGAATATTTAATACCAAATATTGCATTCATAGAATAGTATTTACGTCCTTTTTTTTAGCACCGTGTTTTACTAATCGTTCGGGCTATACGCTTGTGTGTTAATGTGCTAGGTATGAGGAGGGTTGAGTTCAGAGTAAATATATCCACATTTACTTGAAGGGAGAGAGTAAAAACATTTAGGGAAAATAACCTTGAGAACATCAGACCAGGATTCAAATCCCAATCCACCGGGATATGAACCCTGTTCTCTCAATCATCGGTGGTATAGTCTGTTTCAATAGTGATGCCTTAGACCATGCAGTCACTAAAGCGGGTATAATTTTATTCATTTTAAATACTAGCTTGGTATTAAAAGTGGTGAGTGATGTATTATGTTAAGTTAATAAAACGAATCGTTTTGTTACACTTTAGTATCAATGTGATGACTATTAGCTACGTAAATTTTAAGAAAATTTCACGGCACTACTCCGGAAACAGGATGGCAAAACAAAGCATCCAGCCGGGATTCAAATATCAACTTCTGGCTTTGGAGTTGAGCATTTCAATTATTTTTTTGTCACAGATCTTGATAGCTGTCTGCTTTATCCGGTTATTTGCACAAATGAGTTAGGGATGAGGAATTTATTATTTAGAGGAAATGTACTCACCTTTACGTTGAAGGGAATGGGAAACCATTTAGGAAAAAACTATAAAGGGGACGCTTTGAGTTCTTGATTCCTCAAATCTTATTTTATTTATCTTAGCCAAAAAAAAAGTTTTTTAAAAAATAATGGAAAAAGTAATTAATGACCTTTCTTCACCACTTTCATTCTTACCACAGAAGTTTGTTATAAAACGGTTACCATGCCTTCAGACGGTTAAACAAATTTTAAAAAAGAGGTGTTTTGTTATTATTCATCTGGTAAAATAAAGTTGACATTGAGAAGTCAAATTTGCATTAAAAATTATATGGATTTATTCATTTAAGGTTTTAATTTCTAAATTATATAATTTTTTTTTTATTTAGCACCGCGTCTTACTACCCGTTCGGGTTATACGCTTAAGTACTAATTACACTAATTGATTAGGAATTGGGAAGGTTGAATTTAGAGGAAGTGAACCCGCATTTGCGTGGAGGGAGAGTGGAAAACCATTTAGGAAAAACCACCCCCAGTTCACCCGACCGAGATTCGAACCTCGATCTCCCCATCCTCGGTGGTCTGGCTCAACACGACTGGCGCGTTAACCAACTACGCCACCGAGGCGGGCATTATATAATTACATAAAATATTTGAAGAACGTTGATTTATTGCACTGCATTCAAATAAAAAGAATAAAAACATGGTAAGCTATTGTTTAAACAATCCTTATGTGTGTATTATTTTTGACTAGATCAAACATAGCTATCATGGAAATTATGTTGTTATTATTATTATTATTATTAATAATAATAATAATAATAATAATAACTAAAGCTATCAAATACAGTTTTAAGTCCTATAAAGAGAAGTCGAACAGTTGGTGCTGGCACCTATTGGGAGAAGCGGAACCTGGTGCCAACGGCTGAGCTACCGAGACCGACAAGTGACGTCATTGATCATTTGGACGTAAGCCAAGACTTTTTGACGTCACAGCTGTGACGCGTGTCAAACGGTT
>CABFWO010000279.1:2025-21198 GCA_902155825.1 Timema genevievae | reverse complement strand
TTTTTTTTTTTTTTTTTTCGAAATTGTTTCCCGCCTTCACCTTCCCTCACAATTACAGGTGCATTTAATTGAGAATTATGCTTTTCTCATCCTTACCCAATAAGTGAAAATATGATAGTATGGTTGGGTAGTAAGTCATGCAGCATAGGAATCAAAAACAATCTAGGTCCTGTTGCCTGGTTCCTGGGAGTATGTCGACCAGCTGGTTGTAGTAATGCACTTTCCCCCACCCTTCACCCTCCCTCTACGAGCTCACTAGCACTCGCTCGCCATTCCCAGAAGTTGGCTTAGGATTATTTAACACGGTCAGCCGCACAGGAAGTTGCCGACTTGCCCTTGCCTTGCGTCCTTGTGAAGTAACTAATTCTTGCCGCGTGGTGTTCCAAAGAAGAGGGTCCATTTTCCACCTAGCGGTCTCACCACCTCGGACACCTGTTAGGTGCCATACACAATGTTTTCCTACACTATTACCATGTGAACGTCTGATAGAGATCAGGGATGTAATATTCCCCTCTAATTGTTTACGGAAAATTTGCCTTTAATTTAAGCTTTTAAATTTTCTTGAAAAGTGTTCTGTTTTGAAAAATGTTTCATTTTTTTCTGGGCTTCCCTCTGTGGTCTAATGGTCAGCGTTCCTGTCCAAAGCTCCAGAGGTCCCGGGTTTGATCCCTAGCACTCCCAGAATTTTTCTATCAACCAGTGGGTCTGGAACGGAGTCAAATTCAGTCTCGTGAGGACAAATGAGGAGCTAATCGAAAAAAATAAGTGGAGGCCCCGGTTTAGAAAACAGAGATTAACGGCTGGAGATCCGTTGTTTTTACCATATGACACCCTCTATCCGCAAATGTTGGTATTATAATCGCCCTCTTGGTCAGTATAGCTCGCTTACGCCATGAAGCTATTTTTTTTTCTGGAAAAATTCACAACTATATATATATATATGGAACAAAATCAACAAAGTTAGCCCAAGTTTAATTTTTCTCCTAAGGACGTTTCTACCAGAAACATTATAAAATGAGTTTCAATGCAGCAATAACGGCGATTCACACACTTTCGTAATGACTACGCCACTTTGTGGTTGAATCTGTCACCAACCACATTTTATGTTAATACTTCTTTTTTTATAATCAAAACCTTAACGAATATATTTTCTTCTCCTGGGATTTAATCATCTGACATTTTACTGAAAAACTTTCAACTCGAATTGCCATTATTTGTTTGGATCTAGTAGATACTAACAAATTTTGCCCTTCCTCCCCCCCTCACCCACACCACCCCACACGTCCCCAAACACTGCATATATGTATAGGTCTTAGGTGGCGTCTTCCCCCAATCAACTCTTTCACTAAATTAGTAGCAATCACTGAACATTTTCATGTCTATTGAATGAGCAAATATCATGTCTACTATTGGCAAAACATGTAAAAGTCATCAACTCTATTGGTGGCTGCATTGTATAATGCGTCACTCTTGAAATATACTGAATTGTCGGCGACAAGGATATTGGCGGGTTTGAATGCCGGTAGAAAGCTTCCTACCTGAGAAATAAGACGCGTTGTAGACGTTCAGAAATCTCTTGTTATTTAAAATTATTGTTCACGCAAGATTAGAGGTGTTGTTATTAATATGTCCCTTCAATAGTCTCTTAACAAGACGTGTATTAATCACAACTTGTGAATGTGAGGAATGCCAGGCCTCTACCGTGGTTCGGATTCCACATTAAACTGTAGGTCCTCCATTTCATCACACAATCATCCTACCATTACACATTAGCGTAAGTGCGTATAACCCGAACGGGTAGTAAGACGCGGTGCTAATAATAATAATAATAATAATAGTCTCTTAAAAACCTTAGATTTAAAGTATTATCACTATTTTTTTTAATCGTGGAACGATCACAATAATAATTTTAAACTGTGTTTCACGTGAAATGTCGCTGTTATGGGATCAAATTAAATGATTGAAAACATAAATCTGGCCTTCCTCGGACAAATAAAGTAATTTTTACAAGGTAACACAACATTCTGAGATTTATTTGCGAAATATTTAAGGGTTGTGAAACCTCAGGACTGCTATCCTCGTTAGAAATACAAAGTTGTGAGAGTGTTTCCATTAAAGTTGACGCCACTGTAGGTTGGTTTATAGGGTACACAAGCTTGGCAATATCTTTACAGATTTTAAATTTTAAAAATTTAGTTAAAGAAATCTAATAATTCTCCAGTAGAAGAAACATAGAGTATAATTTTTTTTACATAATGACCTCAATATTTTTTGAACCCACTTCAGGGTTTGAATGGTCTAAGAAGGAAGGCATCAGGACTCTTTTGTCAGACTGTACTTGTAACTATGGGAATATTGGAGATTGAATCCCAGTTGGGTCTACTGAGGGTTTTTTTCCTAAATGGTTTCCTACTTTCATTCCATGCAAATGCGAGTAGATTACTTCTGAAATGCTTTCTTCTTCATCTCCACCCCATTAATAATCATATATGCGTATAACCTGAACAGGTTATGAGACCTGGTGATAAAATAAAAAGAGTTCTTAAATATCTGTCAAGGATGTCCTGGAATTTAAAATAGCTTTTTCTCTTAATTTATTAAGTTTCTCATATAGGCCTAATATTGCTATACTTATGACAGATATTAAAGAACTGTTTATATCACCATGAGTATAAAATTAAACTCTATATGTTTCTACTGAAGAAATATTTTATCTGTTTTGGCCCAAAGAAAAAAAAAAGTTTTGCAATAAAAACTGCAAACGCACTGTCCTAAGCTTGTGTCCCCTATACTCTCACCTTAAACACGTTATGAACGGATCGTATAATGATTTTAACTTTTCCTGCATCTGAATCACATGGTCAGATCAGATCAGGTGATCGGTTTCTTTGGGAGCGAAAGAAAGTTGAAGCCATGATCTACTACTCCATTTTGTTAAGTGACGTCATATGAATATTCATTAATTGGCAATATTTGTTATGCTTGAATACTGGCAGGTATTGGACTCGAGGAAAGTATGTTTTACTCTTATTCTTTTCTGGTGGGTTGGGGTTAAATTCTGGCTTGCTCCCGTGATTTCTTTTTAAATAATACAAATAGTGTGTTAAAATTTTCCTTTCGGTTGAATACATTCATTTTCCATTACAATCCTTGTTATTTTATTATTACTATGTATATTTAAAGTGTACTTTTGGAACACACTGATTATATCAACACACAACTTATAAAAAAACTAAAACTATAACAAACATAGGACTCAATATTAGTTTAGTTTATAAGATAAGTGTGTTCAGAAAATGCACCTTAAATACCTCTAATAATTAATCTACCTAAAATATTCTAAATGGCCTTGCCGGGAATCCACTCAGGAACACCTGGTTTAGTAAAGATACTCGCTACCAACTGAAATAAGTTTTATAGCTAATTAGTAACCTATTACTATTTTTTTCGTGATATTCAGGACAAGACTTTTTATTTAGTTACTTTTTGTTGTTGTTAGCAACGCGTCTTACTACCCATTCGAGTTATACGCTTATGCACTAATTCCTCTAATGGTTATAGGGATGAAGAAGGTTATATTCATAGAAAATGTACCCGTATTCGCGTGGAGGGAGAGTGAAAACCATTTGGGAAAAACTATCCTCGATACACAAGACCTAGATTCGAACCTTGATCTCCCCGTCAACTGTAGTATAGTCAACTGTAAGAGTAGTTAGTGCCTTAGACCATTCGGTCACCAAAGTGGGAACTAGTAACTTAAATGTGATTAGTCCTACCTAAGAGAATTGTGTGAAGAAGTATAATTTTTTTTAAGTTTATCAAGATTTTCCTAGAAATAAAATATATATAGTTGTTAAAAAAGCACATTTTATTGAGGGTCACATTTTTGCCTCCCTAATCAATTCAGGCACAATATTTACCCCCAACCAACCTTCCTCCACCACACCATAAAAAAATCCATTTATTAAAATCTATATACATGAGGTACTCATATTTGAACAGTTTATATTTAATTTGTTCTGCGAAACTGAAATTTACAGTGAAAATAAGGAGAAGTCGTTTTGTAAATTAAAATATTTGTATCCGTTTTCTTACAAATAATTTGTTAGGGGGTGCAGAATAAGAACCACCCAAGTCACATTTATGTCCAACTTTCTCTTGTTTGTGCACCATGTCTTACTACCCATTCAAGCTAAGCGCATATTTAAATTGAAGAGGTTATGGATGAAGAAATTATATTTTCTGAAGAAAATTATCACCATTTTCACGGAGGAAGAGTGGGAAAACCATTTAAGTAAAAACACTCAGTCCATTTGACCAAGGTTCTAACACTGAGCTCCCCATTACTCTTAAATCAGACCAAAAGAGATTTACGCCACGTGTCTACCTATATGAGTCATGCATGTAAGTTAAAAGTATTAAAAAATCAGAAATATATAATGAAGGAAAATGTGATAGTTGATCTCTGTAATGTCTTAGTATGTTAAAGACAGAGAAAATGTATTAATACGTCATGCAATATCTCGAAAGCAAGTTTTAATAAATTAAAACCTGCATCAGCGGGCCCCATGGTCTAAACTAGGGTTGGAAAACTCATGGCCAGCGAGAAATATCTGAACGGCCTGTTTATCTACGATACTTTTAAATTACTATCCGGCCTGCTGTCGTATATGCACACACAAAAATAATAGTTGATTTAGTTATACATAAATTTGAATAACAAACACTCATAGTTATTTCAAACTGTGCTATATTTTTTTTCACGTCAAACACTTTTGGGTTTTTATTTCTATAGTATGATGCATACTGCCTCGAGTATAGTAATTATCTAACCCACATACAAATCCGGGGAAAATCAGTTTTTAAGTACTTTAACCATACATTAATAATTTTAAATACATGGCATCAAATAGCCTGCATTGGCGGGCAATCAGATTAAACGTCGGGCTCTTCTGGTCTAGTTTCCCAGTGTAGGGAAGGTCAGCGTTCAAATTACAGCTAGATGTATAGTATAGAGGGTGTTTTTCTACTAGATGATTTCCCACATTAGCTTCACTCAAATAAGGTTACGTTTCCTCTAAATTATATCTTCCTCGTCCCTTACCCTCTAGCGTGATTAGAATGTGCCTATTCCGGACGGGTAGTAAGAAGCACTGAAAAAAATATAGAATATATTTAAGTAACATGTTTCTATAAGCTATGATCCGCAACACGCTCAGAGTTTGTTAATATGGCCCTTGGACTAATTTAATTTTAGACTACTGATCTAAAACGTCACTCACAATAGATTGGATTGACGGTTACAAGGAGATCAGAGATAGACTACCGGTCGAATTACCTGAGAGTGTTATTTTATGTTTTTCCTCTCTCTCAAGAGAAATGTTGGCACATTTTTCTCTGAAACTAAACCTTTCTCTTCCCTAGCCTATTGGTGTAAATATGTGACAAGCCTAAATGGGTATTAAGAAGCAGTACACACACAAATCCAACATTAAATGTGAAGTTGGCATCAAGAAGCAGTACACACACAAATCCAACATTAAATGTGAAGTTGGCATCAAGAAGCAGTACACACACAAATCAAACATTAAATGTGAGGTCAATATCAAGAAGCAGTACACACACAAATCCAACATTAAATGTGAAGTTGACATCAAGAATCAGTACACACACCAATCCAACATTAAATGTGAAGTTGGTATCAAAAAGCAGTACACACACAAATCCAACATTAAATGTGAAGTTGGCATCAAGAAGAAGTTCACACATAAATCAAACATTAAATGTGAAATTGATATCAAGAAGTAGTACTCACATAAATCAAACATTAAATGTGAAATTTTGAGGCCTGTTGTCTGAAACGCGTCCTTGACGATACTCGGAGTAAGCCCTATCTTTGTAATCAAATATGTGACAAGCTAACGTAAATGTAAATTTACTTGGCAGCCTAAACCAAACCAGATGCTATTTTTTTTAACTTGTAAATGCTTACCCCTCTCCTTTCTCTCTCTCTCTCTCCCTCCTTGTGGCAGTTCTCAACTGTTTAAAAGATGAGCCTTCGGATTAAATAATTCGCTTCAATTGTCGTGTGTCATACGCTTTTCTGACAACCCGCCAAATGACGGGTCAGCTTGATTCCGCCGCCGCCAAATTGGCCAGTTTACCCCGTGTAGGTCGACTTAATCTACACATGCGGTGAGCCGGCCGCAGGTCCTAGTAGTACTACGCCGTAATATAAATAATTATAAAACCACTACGTGAGTCCTTACGAGCAAAAGTGGTTCAACTCGTTATTTACAGTTTCGTCCCCGCTGCTTTACGCCAGGACTGGACAGGATCGGGTTTGATTGGGGGTGGAAATAAAACCTCTTTAGGGCTAGGAAATCTATGGAATGTCTTATTTATATTCTGAATGGAATATAATATGCTTTTACCTACTTTGATTATATTAAAGAAAATAATTTATGTAGGGATTTGTAATTTTTTTTTGCAATAGTGCATGTTTTGAAGAAATTTCTATGGGAAAATTTTTTTATTTCTAGAAGAAATAGTGAGGAGATACAGTGTTTAATATTTTACAAAAAGTTGTGAGGCTATTTTTATTAGCACCGCGTCTTACTACCCACAAGGGTTATACGCTTATGTACTAATTACGCTAGTAAGTTACGGATGAGAAATATTGAATTTTGAGGTTTACCCACATTTGGGTGGAGAGAGAATGGGAAAGAATTTCGGGAAAACCACCAATACAATCGATGGGTGACCTGGGACCTGGTGCTCTAGGGATAAGGTGTCAGACTTCTGTGCTGGGGGTTCGGGGTTCAATTCTCGGTCCCGGCACTGATCTATCTGATTGCCAAACCCTTCCTTCACCTCTGACAAGACGTGTATTAATCACAACTTGTGAATGTGTGGAATGCCAGGCCCCCACCATGGTTCGGATTCCACGTTAAACTGTAGGTCCTCCCTTTCATCTCACATTCACCCTACCATTACACATTAGCGTAAGTGCGTATAACCCGAACGGATAGTAAGACGCGGTGCTAATAATAATAATAATAATAATAATAATAATAATACAATCGACCGGAATCGAACCAGGATCTTCTCATCATCGGCAGTCTATGTAGTCTATTGCGAGAGTAGGGCTTTAAACCATGCTGGTACTTATTTATTAAATGTCTAAATAATGTGTTTAATCTAATATGCTTTTGTGACAAATAAAATTGTGTTTAAAAAGATGATTAAAGATTTTTAGGCAGCTTTTGTCAATGTAAGCTGTATTTTTAAAAACTAACATAGTTATATATTTTGATTCTATTTTAAATTTAGCGGAATTTTTTTTACAGTTGTGAAGATCTTACTATGCAAATGTTATTTTTTGTAACCACTCAGAACCAATGGTGTAGAAACGTATTATTTTTTTTAGATGGGGGAGAGGGTTCCCTAGAAAATTTTACCATATTTTTTAACAAAAAAGTTTTTGATATAGGCCTATATGATTGTCCTTAGGGGGTTCATTAAATTCCAGTGGGGTCCAGATCCCCCGCCCCCCCCCCACCACCACACAAATAATCCCTCCCTTTTTACACCCTTGCCTTCTACCTTGATGTTATTCTAGAAATAGTCCCCAATTCCTTTCTTATGCCTTTCATGCAAGCACACCGTAAGCTGCTTGAGTAAAGGGGTCCACGGAAAAAACAAAAACAGAGCGACTAATGTTGTCATTAGTTAATTGCCTTCATCACTTGTCTGACCGCCCCTCGCCACCCTCTTCCGACGCCGGGCCAAGTATGAGTCTGCGACAAATTTTCCCATGATTCTCCTCTGTTCAGTCTAACTTTCTATAACCTAATCATGTCTTTTGGATGAAATTGCTTGGTTGTTCGTGATTCGAGGGTATTGTCTCATTTCCCAAAGATCTTATTTCTATGACACGTGTTGGTGGACTCATGGTCTAAGTGTCGAGTTCCTTTAGGGCCACACATATACAGTTGAGATTGGGAGGTCAGCCAATCTCCCATTCAACCTGAACTGCATGAAATTTTGTAAATTAGTGGGTTGATTTGACTCCCGAGCACATATTGTAAATACAACCTTTAGTCTTGTTTGCCAGTGACCGGCGGGGGTTGGGGTTCAAATCCCTAGCAGGTGTACTGATGGTGACTTTTTTTCTCTCCCTAAAAGTCTGACACCTTAGTTCAGTTGTTAATGTGTTTGTCTACTGAGCTATTGGTCCTGGGCTAGATTCCTGGCATGGTTGAAAAGTGTATCATTGGTAAAATGTGGGTTTCCCCTTTCACAGTGATGAATCAATGGCCGGGGGCTGTATGTTGTGTCTGTTCTAGATTAATTTAATTTATAAGTCGTATGCTGATATATTCTGTAAGTTCAGAAAGTGCACGTTAAATACCTCAAATAAATGAAATGAAAAAATTATTTCCTAAGAGGTTAATCCCCGCAAACGTGCAAACGTTTCTTTTTGAATGTTACCCTACTCACCCCTACCCAATTTTCCTGATGAATATATAAGTACAAATCGGCTATCGGCTAAGATAATACTCCTAATTTGGGGTTTCACTCATTTTATTACAGAACAATGTATGTGGGAGTAACGCACAACGACTTGGATAATATTTTAAAATGCTTTTTACTACTCACTTAGGCTGTACGCAAATATATTAATTATTCTACTTTTTTTTAAAGAATGGGAAGGTTAATTTAGAGAAAATATACTCCAAATTACATGGAGGGAGAGTAGAAAACTACTTATAAAAAACACATTTTGGTAAACTCATTCAGATTTTGAGCCCCGTCATTTGGCAATCCATACTAAACCAACCTGATGCAAATTGTTCTTGTGCCTACTGATATAAATGTAATAAAAACTATTTAAAAAACTTCCATCATAGATCTATATTTCTTGAAATTTAATGACATGGACATAGTATATGAAAGGCCCTTATTTCTAAAATTGACCTCGTCTAACAGGATATAGTACAACCGGTGTTAAAATATATATTAGGTCACTGGCCACAATTTATGTAAAACAGATGGTATTCGTGGTTGAGGTGCTCTCTCTAAATTATTTCGGAGAACTTCAAATACCATCATGTCGACCATTAAAATAGCTTAGGAACAACGTAATCGATTATTATACAGATTTATAAATTTTTTGTTGTTATTAAATTGGCGATACGTTAAAATCACCCGGGTAGTTATATTATATTAGATCATCGTTGTCTCTTTTGTCCAGATCGTTGTCTTTGTCAAAGTTTCAAAGTTTCGAAAGTTTTAAAAGTTTCAAAGTTACGAAAGTTTCGAAAAATTCAAAGTTTCAAAGTTTCGAAAAATTCAAAGTTTCAAAGTTTCGAAAAATTCAAAGTTTCAAAGTTTCGAAAAATTCAAAGTTTCAAAGTTTCGCAAGTTTCGAAAGTTTCACAAGTTTCAAAGTTTCGAAAGTTTCGAAAGATTCAAAGTTTCGAAAAATTCAAAGTTTCAAAGTTTCGAAAGATTCAACGTTCGAACATCCGTTCTTCGATTCAACTACATCTCCCATTACGAAAACATAGATTGTTATTGTTTTTAATTTGCGATGCATCTTACTAACCGGCACAGGCTATCCACAGGTTTTTACCACTATGGTAGGGATGAGGAAATTAGAATTTAGTGGAAGCATACATGCATTTGCGTAGATGGGAGTTTTAAAAACTATTTAGGAAAAAAAAACTCACATTTGGGCGGGATGATAATACCAACTTTCTCGTCACCAGCAAACCAGAAACAGACGCCTTTGTCCACGTGGACACTGGTATGGATATTAATTGTTGTAGTATTTTCGCATCGCGTTTTGAAACTCGTTTGGGCAATGAGCAATTAATTATTCTATTGGGGTAGGAATGGGTGACCTGGTGGTCTAGTGGTAAGGTGTCAGACTTCTGAGCTGGGGGTCCGGGGTTCAATCTTCAGTCCCGGCACAGATTTATCTGATTGCCAAACCCTTCATTCACCTCTGACAAGACGTGTATTAATCACAACTTGTGAATGTGAGGAATGCCAGGCCTCCACCGTGGTTCAGATTCCACGTCAAACTGTAGGTCCTCCATTTCATCTCACAATCACCCTACCATTGCAGATTAGCGTAAGTGCGTATAACCCGAACGGGTAGTAAGACGCAGTGCTAATAGTAATAGTAGTAGTATTGGGGAAAGAGGAATATTAAATTTATAGGAAATATTCTTGCGTTAGCGTGTAAGTAAAGTGAAAACCTATAGACCTATGGTAAAAAAAAAACTCAGTACATATTACCCTGAACCAAAGCCCCACTTCCAAACCACGAGTTAGCGAGACCAGAAAAGTTTAGCACTTAGCCCATGTTTCCACATTTGCGGGTCATTTTAGGCCTTGAATAACTATAGCATTGAACGTATTTTTTTAATATAAAATTTGTATCTGGTATTATTAGGATGATATGATGATAAATATTGCGTCTTAAAAATTCTGAGTCATCACAAAGAGAGTGTTTATCTTATGACCTCAAATACGACTCCAAACAAGTTATCTTGATTTTAATAATGATATTAATTTACGGCAGAACCACATTTTTTTTCTCGTTTTATTTTGTTTGTAAGGTATAAAACCAACGATGCAATGTGTTTGGTATACATTAGTGGGTCAGAGGCGTGGTGGGGAATCCCCGGTATAAAGTCTTTACACGGTCGCCCATATGAGCACGCCTGACGCATACTTGATTGTATAACTGTTCCACCAGCCGCTCTAACACCTGAGAGAGCTTACTATACCCTGTGTCAAACTCTGTGGGATATGCAGGACGCAGGTCCAACGGAGGAAATATTCTCTTCTTTCTCCCTTATACACTCGATAACAACCTTCGTGGGAACTGCAGGTCAAAAGGAGGAAATCTTGTCTTCTTCCTCTCTTATACACTCGATAACAACCTTCGTGGGAGCTGCAGGTCAAAATGAGGAAATCTTGTCTTCTTCCTCCCTTATACACTCGATAACAACCTTCTTGGGAACTGCAGGTCCAACGGAGGAAATATTCTCTTCTTCCTGCCTTATACACTTGATAACAACCTTCGTGGCAACTGCAGGTCAAAAGAAGGAAATATTCTCTTCTCCTTCTCTTAGCGATATTCAGCAACCATCTTTGTGGAAGATGCATTATGGTTATAATTAATGTTATTTAAAATTATTTGGCATGATATAATATTGTTTTTAGTTTTGATTTACGTTCTCATAAACAACTTTCATTCCCCTCCCCCCCGAGATATTCGCAGTATAGTTTGAAGAAGATCCAGGAGATTAAATAATCACAGAGTGGGACCTAAATTGTTTAAACGCCCATCCTAACACATATAGAGGATTATTAAAAATAATTCGTTCAATTTCAAATGAGTATGATTCCGTACCTATCAATGATGTATTAACTTGGCATACACCGAATTAAAGATAAAATCTCTTGAGCTTTAGGATGTCATCGAGAGATCGCTTCACTGTTCATTTCACTCCTCTGCAAAAGGCAGTGAGAAAATGACCTCAACTTGTATTTAATGAAGAAGATTTTTTTATTTACGTGACAAGGTGAACCATCACAAAAATTGAGCACAATTGCGACTCCCTAAAGTTAGCCTCTTCTCTGCCATTTCCTGGGCAAAGATGTATGGTTCTTCCTTTTTATCTAAAAACTCGGTGACTGACCACTCCTATCTGGATATGCTGCATATACAGCTATCTTCCCAATTGAACAAAGATTCCAGGGTCTACATTTTCAAGCAAGATGGGTAGCTGCCTCATTGGAATCTTAATATTAGCCTTTACCTCAAAGAAGTTCTCCCTCCCTGTTGGATCGGTTGCAGTGACCCCTTGACTTGGTGCTTTACAGTTGACCCCTTAGGTCACCAGATCTTATTCCATGTTACTTATTTCTTTGGAAGTAAGTTTAGGATGCTGTGTATGTGCCACCGTTGCCCAGATCCCTGGATGACCTCAAACTGGCATTGAAGTCGGTGACAATGGATATGCGGGAACGAGTATGGGAGTAACTTGACTATCGTATCAAATTTGTTTGTTTAGCTCAGGGAAGTCACATAGATGATAGACAAAACTTGGGAGAGTTTTTATTTTGTTTTATGTATCACTAATTACTCTGTATTACTAAACTTCAACAATATAATCATTTTAAATCAGATTAATCATTTTGAATAACCCTATACATGGAGATAGATGGATAGAACAGCCATACTTGGAGCTAAGATAGCAGGACTAAGGGGGCGGCCAGACTGAGCGAGCGAGCGACTAAAATATAAAATAGAACACATTGGTTGTAATGAGACGTGGCCAGACTGGATCGAGCGACTAAAATATAAAATAGAACACATTGGTTGTAATGAGAGGTAGTCAGACTGGAGCGCGCACGCTTGAAAGATAGAACTGGCTCTATTTTTTAAGCGCGCGCGCTCGACCCGGTACAGTCTAGTTTCAGTATGGCCGAACCGTAATCCATAAAAAATACCAATTATTTAGGTATATCTTGGATTTTAATCAAATTCCTCTAGAAAGGAAACTGCCCTTCCTCTTACTTGCCCACATTGACAAAGCCATGATGAGGGGAAAAAAAGTAAATAAAGTATTCATTTTCTCTATCCAATAGTGTATTAACTAACGCGCATCTGTAAGCAGGGAGGAATGATCGCCAAGCTCTTCTAGTCGTTTTTTTAACTGGGAAAGTTGGGGTTAAAACTCCATCCAGGTGTACTGAGAGTGACCCTCCCTAATTGCTTGCCACTTTCCCTCCAATTAAATTCGAGTACACTAGATTCTACTTAATTTATCTCGAACCCCCATTAGAGTATAATAACAAGTGGTTTACCCGCTTCGGTGGACGAGTGGTCTAAGGCGATACTCTCGAAATAAACTAGCCTTTCGGAGACGGGGAGATCAGGGCTTGTATGTCATTCGGGTGTATTGGGGGTGTTTTTTTTTCTAAACGGTTTTCAACTCTCTCTCCACACCAAAATGCGGGTCACTTCCGATAAATTTAACCTTCCTCATCCCTAATATATTAGTGTAATTAGTACATAGGAGTATAGACCGAACGGGTGGTAATAAGCTGTGTTAAAAAATAAAAATTAATAACAAAATGTGGTTTTATGGACGGATAGGAAGTGTGGCTCAAAAAAAAATCTTTGCTTTCGTTCCAACACTAACTTATCTCTCTTTCTCTCTCTCTCTCTCTCTCTCTCTCTCTCTCTCTCTCTCTCTCTCCTTGGTAGCGAGATGTATGACAAACCACCCAGGATGGACCATACCTGCGCGCGCTCAGCCACCGGAAACACTGCTAGGTTTCCAAGGTTCCCTCTCCCCCACCACCCTGCTAATTCAACTCTCTGAGTCACGTTGGTTTTCGACTTCAAGTTAAAGCCACTTCCTTCTACACCTGCATAATATGCCCATACACCAGGTGGTGCCAGAACGGACTAACCTTCTCGTTCTGACTTATCTTAGAGCAGAGGCGGATCTCCGCCCCTCGCATGGAAAATAATCAAAAATATTGTAACCAATACCTTAATGTTGTAAAGAATGACCGACTTTATCATCTCCCTGGCCCTATATCCTACATGACCTGCTCATTAACTCTTTAAACTTAACTTAATTAAATTTAACAACACTGAGACACGGGAATTGAACCCGGGACCTTTGACTTAGTATTCCAAACCACTGAGCTATCCAGGAAGCGTCCCGTGCCCAGCTGACGATCTCCGCACGTCAATCACAGATTCTGCCTTAAAATATGAGTGAAGAATGGCCCTAGGAACGAGACGATTCCTGAATAGCTGAATGGTTAGAGCATTGGCGTACTAAGCCAAAGGTCCCTGGTTCGATTCCCGTGTCCAGGTTTCGTTTTTCAATTGAAATAATATGATATTTAGATAAACCTCTTACAGTAATTATCAAATATAGTAGCTTCGCTATTTAATCCATATTTCAACTTAGCCCTCCTAATGTCCAGAAAAGCAAGTGGCTTAAAACTAACATTTTCCAGTAATTATATATTAGGTTTAGAATGATAACCCATTATTTTTATTAAAATACATATTTTTTCTATCAATACTAAAACATACTCATTAAATCCTACATATTGACTACTTTTATTGTGACAGTGACTTTTTGTTCTATGCTCTTTTTTTTGTGTTAACTACAAACTCGTCAATACATTTTTTTATTAAGAGTTATTTATATTAATATAATTATTAATTAAAATAATGTTTATAAACTAGCAATATTATTATTATTAAAATTGTTATAAATTAAAATCTTGATTGATTTTTTAATTGATAGTACTTTAAGGAGCCCTACCACCCCTACCCATCATCCAACCAGCCCTACCAACGCTCTACCCCTGCAAAAATAGGCCCTTGTCTTATAGACTTACCCGCCTCGGTGGCGTAGTTGGCTAACGCGCTAGTCGTGTTGAACCCGACTGCCGAGGACGGGGAGATCGAGGTTCGAATCTCGGTCGGGTGAACTGGGGGTGGTTTTTCCTAAATGGTTTTCCACTCTCCCTCCACGCAAATGCGGGTTCACTTCCTCTAAATTCAACCTTCCCAATTCCTAATCCATTAGAGTAATTAGTACTTAAGCGTATAACCTGAACGGGTAGTAAGACGCGGTGCTAAATAATAATAATAATCTTATAGAGTCCTTGGGTGAATTCTGGAGTGGATCTTTCTTCTCTGGAAGTACTATCTGACTTCCAAAGATGGTTATCTGGAATTCGACCAGCTATCAACTCAAACAAATTTTAGACACTTTCCGTTATTTGTATCAGAGCAAAAGCCATTTCATATTGTGAGTAAAACTTGTACTTGACTTTTTTCAATAGAACGTTTAGACTAAGTTGAATTTTGACCCTGAAATAAGTAGGACCTTATTCTCAGACTGATGTTGTCCCGGATTTTTAAAATAAATAAAGCCATTAGAAATGTATATGGACTAGAACAATTTTAGCTAGGGAGGCGGCTAGATACTATAAATGTAAAATTTGTTAACGATGCACATCATATATATCGACGAGTATTTCTCATTGAAGCAGACATTCTAATTTCTCGTATAAAGAAAAAGTATTGTAATCGTTAAAAAAAATTATCTCAAAATTATAATGAGTCTTGACGTTTTATATGCTCTCGAGTCCAGAAATGTGGATTTTACAATACTCTCTGTCCGCATCCTATATATGTCTAATTATCTTGGAGATATATTAACGGTTTGATGGATTTTTTCAAACTTGATATTTTGATTTTATAAGGTTACCTCAGGGTAATTTTTATTTTGACCTTAGTTTATAATTAAGGGTAGTTATTTATGAGTGTTTTCTTAGTTCAAATTTTTCATAAATGGCTCCTAATGATTTTTTAAAAATATAAATATTGGATTGAAATTACAAATAAAAATGTATTCATTTTTCTCAGGGGGAAATTCTTTTAAGCTAGTTTACTGATAAAATAAATAAATTTAATTAATTATAAAAATTCGGATACATTTGTTCTATATTTTACTTTTCTCATCTCTACCCCTTTATCATAAATAAATAGTGATATCCCGGACAGGTAGTAAAGCTCGGTGCAAACTAACACTTATATTAATCTCTAATTTATTATTATTTATTATTATTATTATTATTATGTTTGACATCAGGTTAATGAACGGCTTAATCTAAAGGGTAGGAATTAGGAAGGTGTTATATTTAAAATTCTCCAGTACTTGCTTGTAGAGAGGATGGTAAAACTACCTCCAATACACTCTGTTGGTATTCGAACCTCAACTCACCCGTCACCAGATATAAATTATGTTAAGAGTTTGACCACTTGTGTGGACCTGCGCCTATTGATCTGTCTTGTCATGAGAAGACAGGATATCCTTGACTTCATATTTGAATCAAGATACCAAGGTACTCTACGTTTAGCCTGGACGGTAACAATCTTTCCTTGACTGATTATACTATGATTCTTTATCATATATAAGTTGCACTATACAGGAATCTAGCAAGGTGACAGTCTTACCTTGATTACACTATGACCCAAACTTCTAAGCTGCACCATAGTGGAACCAAGCAAGGTGACAGTCTTACCTTGACTGATTACACTATGACCCTTTCTTACATGCTGTACCATAGTTAAATCAACAAGATAGTAGTCTTACTACAGTTTAACGCCTGAACGGACTATAAATGATAAAATCTATCAAACTAAAAGGAAAATATAAAAGCAAGGAGTAGAAATAAATGCACAAAATATATTTTGGATAAAGGTTTAAAAACACAAAATGTATGATAGATGGGTTTTTTCCCAGAGTATCATTAACAGTCTGGGCTTTACCCATATATAATAATCACGCTAATATGGTAGGGATGAGTAAAATATAAATTAGAAAAAATGTACCCTCATTAGCGTGGAGAGAGTGGTAAGACGAGCTTAGGCTACATCCAACTAACATGATAGGGAATCAAGCATCAACTTCAGGATTCAGAGTCTTTACTCTACCATTAAGAAAAAAAAACACTTTGGAGAGTATTTCGTTCTCAGTACATCCAGGCCTCCAGTCCAAAGTCAAGCACATCAACCGTGTGACTGCCTCTTCCGGTGATGATGTAGTGGGTTCTCGGAAAAGGCAACAGATTGAAAATGAAGGAAGGGATGGTTGTCACCCGTAAATAACAATTTACAGTTGATACTGAACGTTGCCATTATTTGAAACAGGCAGGGTCTGAGGTAGCTCCATCTACATTCCGCCGTAACAGGGAGGACAAGTCTCTAGGAACCATTTTATTTATTATGTAGGCCCTACCACATGTAACTTACTAGCTACGCTAATGTGGTAGGGATGAGTAAGGTTGGATTTAGAGGAAGTGTAACAACATTTGCGTGGAGTCAGAGTGGAAAACCATTTAGTTAAAAAAACACCTTAAATATACTCGACCGAGATTCGAACCCCGATCTGGCAGTCTAGTCTATTGCGAGAGTGACGCTTTGAACCATGCGGCCTCCGAAGCAGGTATAGTGTTAATTTAACAATAGCTGCCAATATTGTGT
Organism: Timema genevievae; assembly: GCA_902155825.1. NCBI lineage: Eukaryota > Metazoa > Arthropoda > Insecta > Phasmatodea > Timematidae > Timema > Timema genevievae. The sequence continues at coordinate 4,088 of CABFWO010000279.1, read as the reverse complement.
CAGTACATTATTTTCAACTGAAATGGGTACTAAAACCTCGCCCGAATGTATAGGATGTTACCTTGTTGGTCTATAACATGTGCTGAGAGGATTTGTAATCATTGTAACCAGGCCAGTGCATCACAGATCGTTTACAACACACACAGCCTCTGATGAACAAACAGGGTATTAAGTGACAGATTGTGTATAATTACAAGTTTACTGTTTATCACCTACATTATCATGGAGAGGGAATGGCAGAATCGAAGTGATAGTTCACATGGAGGAAAGCTACTTCCCAGTGTATCCTGATGAGATTCTAACCTTGACCTCCTCCATTGATTGAAATTCAGTATTGATGAGACCGATGCCCTTAGACCACACAACCATCTTTGATGACTACAATTAAACTCTGGAGAGAATTCCTTCCTCAACTAAAAGTTTCCCGACCATGAGGTAGCCGAACTGTCCTTGTGGCTAGGCATACATGGTCTAGCATTAATAATTCTGCGCAAGCGCAATGGCTTGAGTGACGTCACAGACACACAGGGATATGGTATCTCGTGAGGTGCAGGAGCAGTGGCTGGATTGACGTCAGTCTCAGATATGATGGTTACATGCAGTGCAGGGCAGTAGCTAATTATTCGTGGTCAAGGATTAATAACTCTGCGACGATGCAGGGGCTTAAAGGATGACACGACCATAGAAAGAAAATGGGGGCGTGTGATGCCAGGGCAGTGTCTAGTCATGTACAGTCTAGTTGTTATAAGTCTATTCCTAAAGATGTGGTGGGACACATCAAAGCGAATCCTCAATTTAAAATGTGAAGGGGCGGGGTGAAAAAAAAAGCACGACTATACGCGTCAAATAAGTTGCCACTCGGCAGATTAAATCTCTCTCATCAACAGAGATTGTAGTAGGACGTTTTTAATATGATTGCTATCACGTGAACATTTTAAAAAAGGTTTCGTCGAAGTTAAATAATTCCTCTTGTCTACTCAAGACACTCATGTGTGTGTCTTTATTAGGAGATGTATTGCGGGGACTTTAAACACTTGATTACCAGCCATTAAGCTTAACCTCACTTATATTGAGGACATAACTATCCTCACCTCCAGCCTAGTTGTCAGAAATTGAAATAAATTGCGTCACTAAAGGTTTTTTTTTCTGAATATTACATTCCTCACCCAATTTTGTTTTTTAAAACCAAATCTTACTATTTTTTCATCACGTCTTACTACCCATTGATGAGACACGTTCATGTGATAAAAATGAGAAAGATAGAATATTCAATGAATGTGTCAGCATTTGTGTGAAAGTACAGAAGGAAGCCATATAGAGAAATCCACCCAACAGGATTCAAACCCCAAACTCCTTCTCACCGGCAAGACAGACTAAACTAGATTGACATTTAAATTGCATGCCCACTGACACGAAGTTATAATTTAGAGAAAATGAAACAGCATTTTCATGGAGTGGGAGTGCAACGATTGAGGAAAATACATTTCTGGAGATTTGTCCAGGATTTGAACTTAAAGCTCTCAGTCACAGACAAACCAAAACAAACGAGACTGATGACTTTTTCCGGCTGCTCACCGGTGCGTAATAGAGCCGTAAGCTTAGACAGATATTTCCCCTCTTCCATTCTTTCATCCCCCATTGCCATTTCTTTCTTACATTCGCCTTATAAAAGGATAGGTCGAATGCTATAAGGAACTTGGTGGCGGATGGACGAGGCAAAATATCAGCTACGGATCCTAGTATTTTCTAAATAGTGGTTAAACTACACGCTTTTTTAAACACCGAGACTTACCACTCGTTTGGGTTATATGTTTATATACTAATTATGAGATTGTGTTAGGGATGGATAAGGTTGTATTTAAATTAGTGTACCAGTATTGACGTGGAGAGAAAGTGTAAGATAATTTAGGGAAACTCACCTTCAGTTCACCAGACCGGGGTTCGAGCCCCGATCTCCCGATCATTGGCAGTCCAGTCTATAGCGAGAGTAACGTGTTAGACCAGTGTTTCTCCAAGTTTTGGTGATGGAGGAATACCAACTGGAGTTTAAGTGCACTTGGGGG
>CABFWO010000278.1:376266-389145 GCA_902155825.1 Timema genevievae | reverse complement strand
CAATCACCCTACCATTACACATTAGCGTAAGTGCGTATAACCCGAACAGGTAGTAAGACGCGGTGCTAATAATAATAATAATAATAGTAACTTACTGTTCTTCTCTTTGATGTTATTTCCTTCTAGTGCTTGTAACGGATTAGAGTGTTAAAGTAGGTGAAGTAAATGAGGTGAGTGGGGAGTGGCATACTTGCTGTCCATGTCGTGGCACTGAAGATTAAATCGTAGTACCAAAAAATTGTTTTAGTAAAAGTGACATGACAACTGTAAACCTACCATTTCACTAGCTTATAGCATACCTCTTCTTACAATTCTCTCACTGGTTCCATTCATAACTAAATAGGCTTACATCAAAACTTGACAATCATTTGTTTAAAATCAATAAGATAGTTATTTGAAGGCGCTAGTAATGCTGCTGTATAACTTACTAGGCATAAGTTATTATTTCAACCCCCTTATATAAAATTGTTAACTTAGTTATTTAGGCCTATGAATAGTTTTATTTTTTAAATGTTGTGGAAGCCAAACCCCTTGAACACTGAGACTGGAAATCTGTTAACTTATATTAAAAAAATTCTATGGCTCGAAAGTGTGAGTTTCATATAATAGTCAGGTTTTTAATCCTGGCTGGGTGTACTGAGTTGTTCTTTCCAAAAGGGTTTCACACACTCCAGCTACACACATGTTAATGTACTACCTCTAAATTCTACATTCCTTTTCGTTACCCTTAAGGGCAGTGTTTCTCAAAGTGTGACCCCAGGATTTCTTGTAATAATAATGAATTAAATAATGTTGATCACCTAGGCCTATAACACAAACATTTAGAATGCAAAAGATTAAATATGAAATATTCATACTTTACTATGCTCTATTTCTTTACTCTGTAGACTCTAGTCAGACATAAAAGGAAGTCTTTATCAATCTTAAGTCAACAAATTTGAACAATTACTTCAAACGTACATAGGGCCTGCCTAATTTTTACACCGTTCCCTTATGGGGTAGGCAAGAGTGCACATAGCTCATAAAACAACTCTGTACTTAATCCATCCTGACAAACTTTCTACACACTTTCCCACCTTTGCATACTCCCTTTGCTTCAACAAAATTCCTACACTGAGTCATACATGCTCTTGTATTCTTAAAACTCTTATTAATTTTTTTTCCCCACACATTCATCTACAACATTTAACTGTGTCTTACATGGGTGACCTGGGAGTAAGGTGTCAGACCTCTGTGCTGGGGGTCCGGGGTTTAATCCTCGGTCCCGGCACAGATTTATCTGATTGCCAAACCCTTCCTTCACCTCTGACAAGACGNTCTGTGCTGGGGGTCCGGGGTTTAATCCTCGGTCCCGGCACAGATTTATCTGATTGCCAAACCCTTCCTTCACCTCTGACAAGACGTGTATTAATCACAACTTGTGAATGTGTGGAATGCCAGGCCTCCACCGTGGTTTAGATCCCACGTTAAACTGTAGGTCCTCCATTTCATCTCCCAATCACCCTACCATTACACATTAGCGTGTGTATGACCCGAATGGGTAGTAAGACGCAGTGCTAATAATAATAATACAATAGTAGTAGTAATAATAATAATAATAATAATAATAATATTTTGATCATTATAATTATAATGATAATTATAACTATAATAATTATTATAATTATAACTATGATTATTATAATAATAGTGATGATGATGATGATAATAATAAATTCTTCTTCTTCTACTTCTTCTTCTTACATGGCCTACCCCTTCCTTTTGATCCACACACTCTAGCTTCATATATTTGATTCATCACTCGATCCACACTCATCCTCTCAACATGTCTAAACCAACATAAGCTGCATCTTTCACATTGACCTATTGGATTTCCTTTCAAATCGCACTCCTTCAGCACCCATTCATTATGGACTTTGTCCATACGAGTTTTTCCACATGCATTTCTTAGATAGGCTATCTTGATTTATCAAAAACAATAAGCATACATGACACAATATCCAGTACAAAAAGTTCTCGGCATACATGACACAATATCCAGTACAAAAAGTTCTACAAGAAATTGTAGCCTAAAGATGGTGTCGTATGAACACCCAAGATTGTTCAAAATTTGCTTTGCATCACTTATTGTAATAACATATCAAGTACCTTGTGGGGAAAATAAAAATGTCTTATACTAGCCATTTTTAGTGTACAACTTTTTATTTTAAACATACTTAACCTTGTCTGCTAGAAAAATTTCTTAATGAATGATTACATATTAAAAACAAACAATCAAAACAAATGTAGACAATTTAGATATTTTCGCTTGTTTGAAAAGAAAACATATAATTTAAAAAATATTCAACGAGTATTTAAAAGAAGTAATCGGAATGTTGAAATAATATATGCAATCATACATGCCCTATGAACTGTCTTAGTGTAAAAGCTGTGTGCAATTAATGTGACCAAGATAATGTACAATGTAATGTACAAGATCTTGTATCTTGTGTACTAAACTTTAGAACACAAGTCCATCGGCACTTGAATCCCTAAATTTGTAAAAGAAATGTGCCCATCTCAAAGCAACTGGAATTTTTCCCCTCCCAACATGGGTAGCTACGTTGTGCTGTGAGAGATGGAAAGTGTATTAGGAAAGGGGATAGTGCTGGCTAAAAGAGATTAATTTCATGCTTGAATGAGTTAAGTAAAAATAGCTTTGAATTCACCAAGTAAGCAACGTCCATAAATGAATAAAATATTATTATTCAAGTATTGTTCATTAAATTTAATTATTGTTGATAATTATGTTTTTAAGTTTTAGCATATATCTAGCTCAGACATCTTTAGGTGGGGAAGAACATGACACATGTTAAAAATAATTACTAATATCTATAAATAAGATTTTTTTGGTCATAGAGTACCTTTCTTCATCATTCTGCAGTATGCTGAGGATAGGACACGGGTAAGCAAGGGGTATTTTGGGAGTCACTTTTCATAATTTTGTTTTAAGGGCTTGTGGTTTTAATTTTTTTTTAAACTCATGTTATTGCTTACTGACTGGCTAACTGGGCAAATATTAGTTAAAGTTGTGTATTTGGTAAAGAGTCTGCCTCTTAGGGTGTATAACGCATGGTGTATGAGAGCTTCTCACCATGGTGGCTAAGGGGGAAATAATTTGGGAGAGTTGTTTATATAAGGGACATTTTTATTAATATATTTATTTAGGTGTTAATGGGGTCTTTTAATCCACAAGGAACACGGGTTTCTTATGATATGTACCTAATGAAAGAATGTAATGTTTACTATACATAATAATGTACTACTTAGTGAACGGTTGTAATATTATTATTCACACAATTATACCACTTACTGAAAAGATGTAAATGTTCATACATACACTAGAGGTAAATTTGCGGTGAGGTAGGTTGAGGCCAAATGAAGGGACACATAACACGGAGCCTCACTTTGATGGGCCGACATTAGTTGGCTCAGCTATGCGTTGCCTCGATCTATTTGCCGACACAGCCAAGGTAGTCTCGCTTCCAATTTAACTCTAGACTGATACACACTTTAATATTAACTCTTTGTTTACCACCCAATGAATTTACCTAATGCTGACTATATGTGTCCCATCCACTTTTATTAATTCTAAACTAGACATAAGCACTGTTCGAATAACATAAATTATATAATCATACTAACATCTACACTACTGCTCGTTTAATGATTGTGAAAATGAAGCCTATTACTTTCTTAGAAGTATTATTTAGTTATTATTTTAGTTAACTAGCCTACCTATTGATTATGTCCTTTCTAGTTTCATGTGTTTGGTAGCTACAAATGACATTAGCCAATACATTGTTAGACTCCTTATTCTACACTTATATCATTTCATTTTTTACTATGAAATCAACAGAATCAAAGTCCTTAAACAAATATATATAACTATTCATATAAAATTATTTTATCTACGGTTTAATTTTGTTTGTCAATGGGGATGCCTATTGTGTGTATCACAATTTTTTATATGTAGGTCAATGCTTCACATATGTATCCATTTAAAATCTAGTAACCTTTAGCTAATGTCTTCTTTACAAATATTTATTTAATTAAAAAGTTATTTTACAGGTATGGCATGGGTTCTGATTCTGTACCTAATCAACTGTTACCAGAAGTCCATTACAATTGGGTTGATGTCACTGATGAATTTTTCATAGCAGTCAAGGGTAAGTTAATTCAGTTTAATTTTAGTGTATGTTCATGAGGTTTATTTTTTATTTTTGAAGCATTAAAAAAAACCTATTAGTGTATGCTGTCAAGAGTTCAATTAAATAGAATATCCAAAACATCCATTCATACATAATCACCCCCTGACCCTTAGGCCTTGTTTATACTGCAAGCTGTTTGCTTGCAGGTTAGAGGTTAGAAGCTTGCATAGCAAGGGTGCGACCCAAACAAACACATGGTATTTAGTCTACGTGTGCATACTGGAAGCAGCTTGAGAGAGATCCCACAAAGTGATTAAACTTGTTGAATAAAATCGCTCTGGTAGCCAGGCGGCAACCGTTCACTGAACAACAACCTTGTTCTATTTTATTTATAATAATGGATATTGAAGATCTTATTATTGTTGTGGTCCAAAGAAGAGCATTGTGGGACCCCAATGACTTCCTTCACAAGAGTGAATGATGATGATTATTATGATTATGATTATGAAGAAGAAATACATCACTACTCCTTATATTTACCCTTCTAATTATTTTAATAGCCTTTGTTTTAAGTGTCATTAAAAATATCTGTTATTGAATTGTAGTACTTTTTCTCATTTTTACTTTTGTTAATAATACTTCAGGGAGAGCTAGCTGCTTCAATTTATTCAAGAGTAATGCTTGACACTGACTTGGGAGGCTTAGGATATTTACAATCAGATATACTTAGTAAAAAAAAAATCACTAACAGTTTCAGTTCTTATTTTATACGAATGTTAATGAATTCATTTAAAAATAGCCTGTCTTGTCTTGTGTCATTAGATTAATTTATTGTAAGTCTGCCCAAACAAGTAGTAAAACATACAATAAAAAATCAGCATACCACCACACCACTGAACACTTAATAGATTTTTAACAATTAAATAATAGCCTAAAATAATATGTTGTCTATACAAATGTACACCTTTTTTTTAGATCTAGAGCTTGGAGAATTACTTCATGATGAATCATTTGGTCTCTTTGAAGCAATGTCGGCCATTGAAATGATGGACCCCAAAATGGATGCTGGAATGTTATGTAACCGAGGAAGTAAGACTGCCCTAAACTTTGATCAAGCTGTGCAGGTACGCTAACCAAAACATACAAAATAAAATATTAATTTAGATATGAAAGTTTTTCTTTGTCATCATACATATGTGTTAGATTTAAGACTATGAAGCTCACTCAAATAACAACAGTTCTCCCTTATGTAGTGATTTAAAGCAGGGGGCTAACTGTTGTAATTTGAATGAGACTCATAATCTCGGTCCTAAATCTTCCCTGAGTCTCAAAATTATCTTAGTGCCTGAGAACTAGGGTCTATCAAAGATGAATGATAAGACTAAAAAGCTAATATTCATTGCAAATACCATTAACATTTAGGTAAGATTATCAATTAAAAACAAATATTAATGAACTAATATCAGTGTTGACAGCACAAATAGTGTAGATGAAATGCTGTCATGGCGGATCAGGATCCACTCTGACTGTGAATGTGCTGACGATTGTGTTCCTCACTACATTTTCCTCCATATTTTCTCTGGTTGAATGATAACTATTATTATTTTGCACTACGTCTTACTACCCATCCAGGCTATCTGCACTTATATCACACACTATTGCAGAAGGGGATGAGGAAGGTAGAATTTAGAGGACATGTACCCACAACTGCATGTAGTAAGAGTGGGAAATCATTTAGAAAAAAAACTCCTCAGTACATCCAGCCAGGATTCAAACTCTTCTTGTTACAGACAAACCAGACTAAGTTAGATGAGCTTGGCATTTAGTTGTCATGCCCACTGATGTAGGGTGTACTTTTTAAAATGTACTCATAACATTTAGTTCCCTATGTTTAAAAAGATTGTCATCTATGCCCAGAGTCACTAGGGATGGCAAAAAAAAGTATAATGATTTAATAATTGTCTTTTATCAAATGGTTAAAATCAGGTATCAGTCATTGTTGATGTTTCCAGACAGGGGCACTAAAATTACAGGACTTGACGCTAGCAGAGCAAATTGGTATCATTGATTGCACATTGGCGTGTTTGGTTTCTTGGCTAGAGGGCCACTCGCTTGCTCAGACTGTCTTCACTAACCTATACCTACACAGACCTCACCAGATTGGAGACAGGTGCATTAAGGCGTTCAGCATATGTGTTTTCAAGATTGTGGACATCATTAAGGATTTTGTCAACAGGCAAGTTTCACAGTAATGATACAAAACAGGATTCAGACCAAGTCCACCACATTGTGGTTTTCAATAACCACCCTCTCTTTGGGAAATGCTGGTGTTTTCCTGGAAATGGAGACCTCTTAGTCTTTTCTAATAAGTTTTTTTTAACACCGTGTCTTACTACCTCTTTAGATTATACACATATATATACTAATTGAAAGTTAATGGGTTAGAGATCAGGAAGATTGAATTTAGAAGAAGTGTACCCAGATTTGTGTATAGGGAGAGTGGAAAACCAGTCAGGAAAAAAACTCAATACACTCGATCAGGATTTGAACCTTGATCTCCCTGTCATTGGCAGTCTAGCTTATTGTGAGAGTGACAGCTTAGACCAGCAGATCTCTAATAAGTAGTGAGCAAATTCATAGGCATCAAAAATGTTTAAAATAGGCAGGTAAATAGATATTAAAAATATGAGATTTAGCCATCAGAATAGGCACTTAAGGAAAGAAGCATACTATAGACAATATAAAATAGATTTACTATTTACCTACTATTTTATTACCAAAAGCCAATTCACAATGCTGTTTTTTTAGCACCATGTCTTACTGCTTGTCCGGGCTATATGCATATGCTGAACTAATTACGCTAATATATTAGAAGTTAGGAAGATGGAATTCAGAGCAAGTGCTTAAGTACATCGGACTGAGATTAAATCTCAATCTCCCCTTCATTGACAATTCAGTCTACTTTGGGAGTGACATTTTAGCCCGTTCGACCACTGAAGTGAGTCACATTCTGTTAATCACTATATAATTTTCTATATTTTATAATTTGAAAAGATGAGTTCTATTTCACACAATGTCAAAGGTCAAAAAATCAAATTTTCGTTTCCTAAGAACTTGAACTTTTCTTCTGCAACAGTATGCTGTTTCCTACCAAGATGTCTGTCTGCTGCTGCTCCCATTTTGCTCCACCCAATTTACGCTCATTGGAAGCTATTTGACAAGTGTCGATTTTTAAACCTATTCCAAACAAGTATGCCACAACTTATAATTTTTAAGAAACTGAATTCTCTCTTTCAGGAGAAAATCCATACTATAAAAAAAAGAGAGAGGCCAAAGCCGAAATAGGCTCGTTAAGGCGCTTATTCATAAAATAGGCAAAAACCAAAAGAATATGCAATTATAGGCACTATAAAACTCAACTACCTAAGTTTTACGATCAAGGAAAAGAAAAGACAAATAGGCAAAATCCGATCCCTACTCATAAATTACATAGTTAATTTCACTGGCAATAATAAAATAAAGTATGCAATTATAAAAAGATATGTTGCAGAGTTTTGTCTTTATTAAATATAACTTTTTGTGAACATTTTAATTTGAATCTAGTTGGGGCTATATTTTATTATATTTTAAACTTGTATTTAAAAACCATTATATTCAATTTGGAATAAATTTGAATTAGTAAACTAAAGGCGACGACTGACTTGAGCTGAGATTTGAAATGTAATGTTCGATACAAGCATTAAATTACAAAGCTTGGCTCAAAATTACTGATTGGGCGCAACGAATGCTCACTTTGAATGCTCGTCTCGACAATGCTTTGGTTTTTACTAATTTCTAGCTGACATGTCAGACTTATAAGTCGCGAGTGCAGCGTTTCTTTTATTGGGATGTTGCTATTTGAAAAAAAAAAAGAATCAGAAAAGCCAGAAACAATGGTGACAGACAAATTTATTTAAAGAAAGAAGGGCTAATGGTTACACTAATGTCATACGAATGTCTTCTACAGATTTTGAATAATCTGACACTTGCTGCAAAATGATAACAGCACAAAATACATCTTTCCTCCAGTATTCACTTTGATGACTGGATCAGTGTCCTCAGTGCGAACACCTACACCGGCACTGACTTGTAATGTAACAATTAAATGAATTTGTGGAAAAACCGACAGGCCAGGGGGAGCACGTTTCCATAGAACATTAAGCGGCTCCGCTCGTTGCTCCCTACACCGCACTAACTAATGTGTTACATTACACTGCTTGTGATACATTACACTGTTCTGTTACAAGTCAGTCACTGCCTTAATAAAGATTCATATTTAATTTTAAATCTTGGAATTCACAAATTTCAAATATTATCCAAGCCTTAAGTTCTAATAATTATTATACTAGCATAAAATTTGCAGTACTGAACAAACTTTGTCAACACACTTTAAAACCGTTTATGAACAAATTATAACTCAAAGTAGATATATCTAATTCTACATTTTGTTGTAAAGGCTTTTGACTTACATTTCAGAATAAATGGGCTTAAGATTTGTATTTCATTTAAAACATGTCTAACTGAAATTCTTTTGTATTTGGATTTGATTTTAAAATAATATATAGCTTAATATCTCAATCAGATTCAATTTGAATATTTTACTTGACTTAATATTCCTTTGAACTCAACTAATTAAATTTATTTTCACTAGTAGGTCAGGCTCCAATCTCGCCTTTCTGCATTTAGGTCAGTTTTATGGATAATAGTTTTTCATTCACTTTCCAGACAAATACTGCACAGTGTTTAGTCAATCTTCCCAACTCTTTCTTTTTGACTTAACCTGTTCATAATCTTGTATTCAACTGTAGCGCTATCTTTTAAGAAAACTTATTTCAAACTGGGGCAATTTTCAGAGCACTTGTTTATGAGGAAGAAGACTTCCAGTCAATGGTGTATGGGTATCGTCTTGTGCCTGATGTGTCGGAGCCCAGAGCACTTGGTATGTTGAAGGAAGTGGAGGATGAGTTGCATCGCCGAGTGAGGAACAGCAACAAACCATCATCTGCCAGCCCTCATGCAGAGGTAACTGTCATTCATTAACATGGACGAGACGTATACAATGAACACATTAAATAAATCTGTATTCAAAATATGCATGTGGGATACACACTTTATGTCTGCAAGTTTTCGTCGAGTCTCTTAACAAAATATTGATCCTTTTAAATTAATATACTTACCCAAATACAAAGCAAGAATTGTCCCATAGTTCATCATTTAAAACTAAACCTTAGTTTTAAGTCACTCGCTTATAGATCAATATAAACTTATGTTTGAAAAGAGGTTTCATCTATATAATCTGATACAGTAAAATATGATGAGCTGCCTGTTTTGATTTATTGAAGATTGACATTTTGATGAATTTACCTTAAAAATATTACTATAATACTAATATTGCTTTTTATCATCAGGGCTGTGGAATCAACGCCAAGCCTTCGACTAAGACTCTTCTATTTTCTTACTGTCCGACTCCTTCATAGATAACTAATGTATTTTATTTTTACCATTACATCTTGCTACTTATTAATGTTCTACACATATGTACTAATTTTGCTAATGGGCTAGAGATGAGAAAGGTTGAATTTACTAGAAGTGTACCTGCATTTGAGTGAAGGGAAAGTGGTAAAACCATATAAAAAAAATTGGCCTTGGTACACCCAATCATGATTCAAATCTCGATCTACCGGTCATCAGCAGCTTAGTCTATCGCGAGAGTGACGCCTTGCACCATGGAGCTACTGAAGCAGGTTATATTAAATAGTAATAACAAATTTACTGCAATAAAATGCTTCACTACAGATTATTTAATGGGAATATTCTTTGACATTGTGAATTTATATTTTAATAAATTTTTCAATCCAAATCTAAAACATTGGTCCTAAAAAAATAGAAAATGAAATAAATTAAAAAAGATATATTTAGCATGTATGATTATAATATTAAAAGCTTTTATTTTAAGCCTGAGTTGGTACATTTTTACCAACTGCAACTCCATAGCCCCGGTTACCGTAAAATATTGAGTGTTCAGACTGTTATTTTCCAAACGATTGAGCCAATGAAAAACATTCTTGTATCATTTTGAAAATCATATGAATTAAAGTATGTGTTATTTTATTTTGTCACTAATAAAAACTAAATCAAAGTGACCTATACACTAATAATTCTTGCGTTGCTGATCTTTTTGAAGGACATTTCATAATAATTGTAACCTAAATGTGTAACCTAGTTACAACCATACGTGAAGGAAATGGGTACACTCACCAAAACCTGCCCTTGTTGACGCGATACGACGGGACTCCAATTCCCAAGAAACACTCTGCAGCACTGACACCATTCAACTAAGCCAGCGTTCCTGCCTCGCCGCTCGTCGTGCCAGCCGACGCCCCCTCTCTCTCTCTTACTCCAAACAAGTGAATCTCGCCGAGCATGCGCGGTGCGCATTTTGGAAAGCCTCTCGAAGCGTGTTCGACGTATGGCTGTTGTTCCTTGGGCTTCTGGGATGTTCTAGATGCCCCCCCTCCCCCTTGGGCGCTCTGAGAGCACCTAACCATCGAGTGTATATAATGGACAGAGTCTAGTGAATGAGGACGCATTTGCACTATGGACTTTAGGAGGTAAGAGCCTTACTATTACGTAGGCTCGCTTTACTATTTCAAAATTCCCTTTTGGCTATAACTATTTATCTTTCAAAATTATACGTCTCGGGCTAATATTACCTTTCATGTATATTCTTTGGTTCAGCGATTTATCGCGATTATTTATTTTGCCGATATGGCTATATCAACTTAGAGGGGACCGCTCTGGTTACCCTGGATCATATGTTGCCCGCTTCACGGGAAGTAGGTCGGATTGTTACATCTTGTAAATACTTATGCTAGTAAACTTAGGGGCCGCGAGCCAGTTAGGGCTAGCAGTCTTGTATAACGAGATTGTTGTCAGAGTCAGATTATTCTATATTGTTATTTCTTGTAAATGTTTATGCTAGTTAACCAAGGGGCCGCGAGCCAGCTAGGGCTACCTATTTTGTGTATCAAGATTGTTATTAATGTTAGAGTATATTACATTGTTATTTCTTGTAGATGTCAATGCGAGTCAACTTAGGGGCCGCGAGCCAGTTAGGGCTACCAGTTTGTATAGCTGCATATTTTCAAAGGTTGTAATATGTTAGTATTGTCTTTCTATAAACATTTCGTGGCTATTATCCTCAGCCCGGGGACCGTTTGGACCCATGAATCTTGTGTAGGGAAAGCATTATTATGGTGAGGGTATCTGGACATTACGTCCTGAGTATTTTTCATGATTGTTTACAAAGGGGCTGCACGCCTTTAAGCTCAAATGTCTGTATGTGGCTTAACCACGGCACTATTATTTACTTGTGCCCCTCTCCCTCAATGAGGTATATTGTACTTTTGAATAATAAATATTTATAACTCTCTTGTACCTGCCACTGTGTGTTATTTCTACAATAGAAGTGGGGGCAGGTTACAAATGAGTTGCAGATATTCCCTGAGCTTGAGGCCCACATCAATTCTCCAAGTAGTCCAAGAAAAAATGTCAGCCAATTTTACAAAATAGCATCCACTCTCTGTCAGTAATAAGTTTGCTTGAGAAGGGTTAAGATGCTCAGATTATTTTCATGCAAATGGAAAATAAGAACATATGTGTTGTAGCACGAGGATGTGGTGGCACTGTATTCCCGCATAAAGTTCATGAGGCTGCTTTACCAAGTTCTAAGCACTCTGCCTCGACGGGAGCAGCCTGCCTTAGCAGACTGCCAGAGACTGCTCGCCAGCTGCTCAGAGCTACTCACCAGCATGCAAAGGACCGTCGGCCGTGGAGTACAACCGCACACAGAGTGTAAGACCTCAAACTTTGTTTTTCTCTGTGAACTATTTTAAATAGGCAAATATTTCATGCACATTTTTTTAGTCATCATTATCATCATCAACGGTTTCCAGCCTGTGACAAGGTCATTTAAATAAAATGCCTCCATCTTCCTCTATCCTACATGATAAATGCACTTTATATTTCCTACATCTTCTTTCAAATAATAATTGAATAAAATCATATATGTAAATATTTTTTCTTTTTGTTTGTTCTTATCTACATGTTGTTTAGATTTATACCAATTTACTTTTTTTTAAATTATGACATTGCAGTATATGTTTCACACTTCCTCTTTAAGGATTCTGATAGTACTGTAGGTTGAAGAATTGAGATGTAGCAACTGATATCCTTTCAGAAGAAGTAATATTGTATTTATTGCTATTTATTTGTTTATATACCCACTTTAGTTTAGTATTATATATGTTATGATTAGAAAATTACCTCAAACATTATTTTTAGCTGACCATCCAAGCATAATGGGATTTGATCCTCTCGTCAATCAAAGATTACTTCCTCCAACATTTCCCCGCTATACCAAGATAAAGTCCAGAGTGGAAGCTTTGGATTATTTCGAAGAGCTACTCAACCGACTCAAACTTGTTTGTAAAATAACAAGCCAAACGTCTTTCCACAATGCTTTGGTAAGAAGACTACTTGTCGCCATTGATCTCTATAATATAACTGGATGGACATACACATGCACATTCCAAGGACAAAGGCGTGACGCTCAAGTGTATCGTCTGCTACACTGAGGGGGGGAGGGGGG
>CABFWO010000278.1:325076-373726 GCA_902155825.1 Timema genevievae | reverse complement strand
TTTTTTTTTTTTTTTTGACATATGCAGTAATGTAGAAATACAAGAACTTTGGGTTTTAATGTCTGTGCGACTTTTTCTAATACAGTCAGAATTATAATAAAATGAATTATTGCCTAGTGGCTTGGAAATGTATAATAATACAGTGTTTCTACACTCTCTTACTATACATTTTTATAATATAGAAAACAGAAGAAAGATGTCACCTTTGTCCATTGGACTCTACCCACATTTTTCCCTCTAGTCCTATTCCTTAACTCAATTTTCACTCATAAGTTAATGTTCCCTTATTTTTATCAATTTCCATGTATTATGTATATCTTATAGTAGCTAACCTAATGGCAATATAAGATTGTCTAATTTCAAGTTACATTTTATGTACCTTGGAGGGCTGAGTCCTTAAGACAATCAACGAGCACGGATACTATCCAAACCACAGTTTTCAAATTTATTCATGCTATATTTACTTTACATCCATTACTGGTTCCTTTCTGTGATCTGGTTCAGTTTTTTATTCAAGCAATATATTTTTCAACTACCGGCTTGCTAGGCCTGTGATAGCTTCAAATGCCTCATGATCTATCTTAAGACTAGAACAGGCACAACATCCATTCCCCAGCGTTAATTTATCACTGTGAAAGGGTAAACTTACATTTCATAAATGAAAAAATTTTCGACCATTCCAGGAATCGAAGCTCAGACCCTTATTAGCTCAGTAGACCTACATGCTACCAACTGAGCTAAGGTGTTTGATTCATGTTATATTCCACTTAATAAATATTAGATGAGTTGATGACTGTGGGTATGTCCACCCACCTCTGGAATACTTTGATTCGAATCCTGGTGTGGTAAAAGATTTAATATTCATGTGGTTCAAAATTTTAAATAGTAATTAAAAGTTGTAAAATGTTTTCTGCTATGACAATTTGTTTTTATAATATATTTTAAACCATTTTTTACTCCCATAGGCCAAAGAGTATGTGGACACTTTCCTGACTCACTGTGTGCGACCATTCGGTAACCTGGTCCAACTGTGCGGTCACAACCGCGCTCGACAGCGTGACAAGTTGGCTCATCTCCTCGAGGACTTTGCTACTTTACAAGACGAAGTAAGTCAAACATTTGATGCTCTGAATAGTAGACTCGTACCATAGAACTGGTGAGGCTCAGCACCAGAGAGCTTGACTCTGACTATGGAGGTCTTGGTCGGGTGTACTTAGGATATTAACTAGGCTATGTTAACACATGAGCTCAATTACTATAAAGAAAGTGGTGGTTGCCAAAGGGACAAATTTCAAATGGGGCTATGTGAGAACTACTTTTTCAATTTGAGACAATTTCGAGAAGAGGATATGAAAAAATATTAAGATGGGAGAACAAGACGATAAGACTTTCTTTGAAATTAGAAAAATGTAAATTATTTTAATTCAAGTAAATGTGTTGTTTATAGAGTGCTAAAGTTCTCTTTTTATACTTGGGCTGGCGTTTGCTTTGGATTGGCTTATGGTCCATTCAAACTTTTAAGATATATGGAAACACACCACATTTTAAATGCAATTCTTAAAGATAATCTTTGAACTGGGTACCAATTATAGTTTAATTTTGTAATGTGACAGTTTATAATATCAAAGTTTGATATTTAAAAATAAAAATGCATTTTTTTCCCTCCTAATATGTAATGCATCATTTTGGAAATATTTAATTTTATTTGATTTAATTTAATATAGGACCACCTCTTACTACCCATTCGGGTGATATGCTTAAGTACTAATTACGCTAAATGGGTTAGGAATTGGGAAAATTGAATTTAGAGGAAGTGAACCTGCATTTGCATAAAGGGATATTGGAAAACCATTTAGGAAAAACCACCCCCAAGTTCACCCGACCAAGATTCGAACCTCGATCTCCCCGTTCTCGGCAGTCAAGCTCAACATGAAACTAACATGTTAGCCGACCACACCACCAAGATGGGTATTTTGGAAATAGTCTCGTTTTAAATTTGGGGTTATTATATGATTTAAAAAAAATTAATCTGTTATACCAAGATCATAACTTATAAAATACAATAGCAGCAGCCCTGCACCGAACAAATTTATTTTATTAGAGTTGGGTTGAGTCTACTATTTTACAAATCCAAATCTACAAGCTACTTTTGAATCTCGAATATGACTCTGAATCTTGAAAAAAGTTATGAACTTAGGCGGAAATAAATATATCATTTTAGAAAACATTATAAAATATAAAACAGTAAGGAGTGATAATGAATGTAGACTTAGATTAGAACCCAAGATAAACACCAAATAATATTTTAAATAAGTTAAAAAGATAAAATTAAAGAAATATTGAGAATGAAATTAAATGACTTTAGATTCAAATATCTGGTTAGATTGTGCTTATAATTCATAACAAAGTGTCATATAATAACATACATTAAAATAACATTGTCAACACAGTTAGTGAATAAAAAGCATCATTTGACGACAAGTTTAAAAGGTCCATAAACAAACAATTTAAGAAATACACTATTAACAACAAAAAATTAAAAATAATGCCCAATATTACAATACAGCCCCTTGAATAAATATTTAAAATAAAAGTCTAAAAGGTCTATAAACAAACAATTTAAGAAATACACTATTAACAACAAAAAATTAAAAATAATGCCCAATATTACAATACAGCCCCTTGAATAAATATTTAAAATAATTTAAAAACACACGTTAAGTCAACATCCAAAGTTTTAACAACGGTAGTTAAAGTTCATGTAATAATGAATGAAACAATATTGAAAAATCAAAGTGAAGGTTGGGTAACAGATCTAAGTCCAGTTTTGGTTTTTTCCCGTTACTCCTTTTAACAAAAAATAAATATATATGATAGAATAATAGAAAATACAAAAATTATAAGTAACAAAATGTTAACATTCTTTCTTATAATCCATCCATTCATTCAAGTGTTAAATTACCAGTCTGGGACCTGGTTGTCAAGTTCATCCCATAATTGAAATTAGTTCTGAACCACCATTAAGCAATGTTAGAGCTCTAAAACAAATTTCACTTGAAAAATTGAAAAAAAAAAGTACAGAACTCCTTACAGACTTTATCGGTCTATTGTTTTAAAATGGACATATTTACTCAAAACAAAATAATATACACTAGCAAACCCAAGCATAAATTGCACTATATTTATGTAAAACATTTTTTGAGTCCCGGTTTTAAATTTTATAATTTTATCTTTAAAGAATTAATGTCCTCATTTGTTGTTTGGACCGATAAAAAAAATCAATATTGGGTCCACAAGGGTCAACACTTTGTATTAAAATTTAGACTTCCGGTTAAATTTTTTGACATTTTACTAGGTGTTGCACATCTTCATTGCTATTAAATTCCTCATTTATAAATTTTGACCAATAAAAAATGTATATGAGTCTAAAATGGAGATAGATCATTGTTGTACAAACATTTCTCCTAAGAGGTTTAAGGAAAAATAACATAATCTTTTTGAGAGACTTTTTTATATTTAATTACTCTATGGCATTGGAGAATTATTGCATCAAAACTTAGGTAGTATCTCTTTACAACTAAAGCTCACAAAATTGTATTAATATGTTTGCCAGTATCTCAGAAACTGTTGGTTTTATAAAAATATATTTCATATAAAAGTTTTTTATTTTTAATAGTACTACAATTTTGCAATGATAAGTTATTTAGTATCTCAAATATTTGCGGAGATCCAGAAATTTCAGCTTCTGTAAAGTACCCCAAAAGTCATTTTCATGAGAAAATGAAAATAGCCAGTTTATTTATAATCTTAATCAATGCCTAGATACGAATTTTAATCAAAATTTTTAGAGCCGATTTTGAGAAAATTGTTTTTTCTCTTTTCGCCCTTTATTAAACTACTCTTAATTTTAAATTTAAACAGACACACAGACAGACGGCATTGCAAAGACCACTTTTTAGGGTTCGGGGGGTCATGAGACGTCGACATCCATCAACATTTCAGATTAAATTTTTTATTTACGGTCGCAATACTTTACCTTTTGTGTTTGAAAAGTTAAAAAATATAAATATTTGCACATAGCTTGAAAGCTGTTGGTTTTATAAAAATATGCTTCAAATAAAATATTTGTATTATAAATAGATCTACATATTTATAATGATAAGTAATTTCATATTGCAAATAATTTCAGAGACCTGATAAAAAAATTGTAATTTACACATCAGACCAGAGCCCTTAAAGTCATTTTGCCGAAATATTGAGAGTAGCCATTTTGTTTTGAATATTAATAAATGATTAGAAATGAAATTTAATAAAAATCATTATAGCCGATTTTGAGAAAATCAACATTTCTCTTTTTGCCCTTTAGTAAACTACCCTCAATTTTAGGGTTGGATATCCATTTCCAAAAATCCCTCGGGCAACCCTATGAAAACCCTAAATACCAAGTTTTAGCCTGATCAGTAAAATAGTTAGTTGGAGATACAGACAAACAGACGGATGGAAATTCAAAAACCACTTTTTCGGATTCGAAGGTCATGAAACATAGAGATTCATCAAAATCTTGAGTTTGATTTTTTTGATGATCATAATACTTTATCTACCTGTAAGATAGCGAGAAAGTAAAAATTATAGATTTGAGTCTTTTGAAATTTTTTCGAATCTTGAATATCCTTAAGGTTTTGAAGGGCTATCTCTAATCAGTATACATGCACAAGTCATCTTTGTTTATTAGTTTCTTATAAAGTTTTATCATTATTATTAATATTTTAGTGTTAAATTTCTCCATTATTTAGATGTAAAACTTCAAAATAAACAAACACCTTGTGTTAGGCTGAACGTGTGGATGCATACCTACACAACTTGTCACTCAAGTCAGACTCTCCGCGACCCCACCTTGCTTGTTTTGGTACATGGATCCTATACCACACGCTGAGGATCATGATCATGTACCTCCTCTCTGGGTTCGAACTGGAACTCTACAGTAATCATGAATACCACTACATTTTTTGGTGAGTCAGTGTAAGTTACATCATGGGGAATGTTGCCGATTTTGAGGGAACCCACACAATTTTGTAATAGTTTATTCGTTTATTTTTTAGGGTTAGACAGGCTGTATCATTTCTTGGCACTTTTGATACTAAATAAATGACTGTTATATAACAAAAGCTAGTTTGAAGAATAGGCCACATTACTACTTTGTAGTGAATAATATCCCTCTTTTTTATATGCAAGCTATATTGTTTATATTTGTTCTTTTATTTGCTGATTTCACTTTTTCTTATCTCTTCTTAAATATAAATTAACAATAAATAACATAACAATAATTTTAGTAAACTTGTTGAACTTTCCTAGAGAAATCACCATTTTTCTATCAATTGTATTATATTTGGAAGAAGGTACAGGAAACATATTAAAGGAACAAACACAATATGGCTTTTACAAAGAAAAAAGAGGTGTTCCTTATAGAGATATATTATATATTCACATCCATTGTCCATTTTCTGTGTTTGTCCTTTATGTTATTCCTTTTACCTGTTTCTATCTAAGTGTTCTATCATTCTTTACAAACTTCCTTTTTTTACCTTTTGTGTTTTTTGGTTTCCTCTTTTAGAAAGTTGTGTTATGTGATTCACACTCACTCCTGATGAGTTCTGATAGAATGGACCCTAGGTCGGGGGATTGGATGGTAATGAATGATTTTCTTCAAGAGGCAACCATTACCTCTTTGTCCAATGGCAGCATTGTAAAATATGAACTGTGTTCTTCTTTTCATTGTAAAAGCCATAATATGTCTATTCATTTTATATATTACTATCCACTTTCCTTGTACCTTCTTCCAAATATAATACAATTACTTCGTAAAGTGAAAAGAGGTTTTCCCTATAGAGATACATTGTTCTTTCAAGAAAGTGTAACACTGATGGTAGAATGTAATATGTCACAGGTATTTATATGAGTTCCTGTATGGATGGTTGGTGTCAGCGCTATCGAGAGCTGATAGTTTCCTCACTGAGCAAGAAGCCATGGCTGAGATCCACAAGGGCAGGGGAACGAAAAAAAACAAGTCAAAGAAGAAAAAGACTAGGCCTTATGGAAGGGAGATCACCATATATCAGGCGTTGCAGAACATTTGCGGGGGCTTTTACAAGGTGCACATCATGTAAAGTAACACACGCATCAAAACTATTAGGTTATAAAGTTGACAACTAATTATAATTTTCTTAATATCAGGTGTTTTTTTTTAACTGAATGCCTGTTGGTTACATGATTAATTCCTTAAACTCTCCCCCCAATATCCAAACATCTAATAATTTCTGGATGAGTGTATGCTTATTTTAGATTTTTATCACTTATTTGAACAATTTATGGTATTGTATGGTTACAAAAGTTAACTACAGATTTAAGGAACTTTGGTTTGATCCTAAAACATGTAATATTTTAGACTTGTGTATTTTTCTTATTACCAAGATAACCAAGAGTCTGACGTTCTATGTTTGTTATAAGGGGCTTTGCATTATATTAAGCAGTCTTGTAAGTCGTATGCTGAAATATACCTGAGTTCATAAAGTATATGTTAAATATGACTATAAATTAGAAATAGGATGCTCAAATCCCTAATTCTTCGAATCTGATGGTGTTCGAGAGATTTTATAATTTGTAAAACTCTCAAAAAATATCTCATATGTAATTATTATGAAGACCTTGACAAGATATCACAATTTTAATCAATTGGTAAAAGGTATCATATAGACTTGTAGTTGGGAGAGCAACAAAATAACAAAAATGAACAAAATGGTATTAATATATTTAATTTACTAAAAAAATAGCTCTTTTAGTTGTTTATGGTGTATTAGATATGACAAAGTAAGTAGTATTGGTCAATGCAGCAAAACTTAGACAACTTCTTTTTAATTCATTTTTAAATATTTTCACTCTAAAATTGTATATTTTTTTAAAATTTAAGGATGCAAATTAATATTTGAGGTCTTAAAGAAAATATTTAGAGTTGAATTCAAGATTCAAATTTGAGAAATATAGGATTCAACACATCTTTAATAAAAATACTATATTCTTTAGTTGATGGATAGGGGAGCTTGTAAAATAAAAATTTTATATTTTTGTTCTCCTATATCCCCTTGCATACATTCTTTGTGGTTTTGTGGGCTGTAAACAAATAAAAGATTTGTGACCATCCATATTGGTCTTGCACGTAATATGACCCTGAAACCTTAGAGGTGCTCTTCATGAAAAATAAAAGGTTTCAAATATACCTCATAGTAAAAACCTAAACAAATTCAACACCATTCTCTGTTAGCTTTATGTAACTGTTCCTTATTCCCTTGTTTACTTGAGGCGTTGAGGAAGATTTTTTTTCATCACAATCACTTGCGGATCTGCCATGGGCGATGTTTTAATATTGGTATCACCACACAGATTACCACCAACTAACACTGAAATACTAAACTACCAGTTCAGTGACACTGAAGGGTGAAAATCTCCCACCTCTCTCTTTTGACCTTGAGTTTATTATTAGATGCATGCAATGATTCCTGCCGGCCGGCACAGTTCCGGCATCCTACAAAATAGACCTTTGTAGAAATCTGCCTCTTTTTTTTTTTCAATGAGAAATACTAGATTGTGCATATAATTCGAGTACAATTTTTGGGAGTACATCTTAGGAGAAAAACATAGCACCGTAATCGGGCCAATGTGGTAAATTTGGCACTAATTTCTTCCTTGATTTTACTAGGTTCTTCCAGACAAGCTATTTGGTGTTAATACAAGTTCAAAATTAAGTAGAAATATAACACCTTATAGACTTCCATTTTCATTCAAAGAACTTGTTGTTTTTACTTTTATTTATGTTTTCATAACCCAAGAAATAATTTCTGTACAAGTAGTTGAATCCATATTTTTTGATTACTCTTTAAATTACTTTAAATGATGGTTCCTAGGCAATGGTGGGTTTCCGTCTGGATGGTAAGATCAAACTCCCTCACCCAGAGTTTGATAATGAGCAAGTCCGCTACGAGCACCGGTTTGCCCCGTTTGCAAGCCTGATGACCCCACCACCAGTTCAGTATGTGGAGTTCCGCGACATGACATCGCTGCTGCGTTACGAGCAGCCCCCTAGCAGCTCCAACCTCTACTTGGCTGGCTGCCAAAACTTCCACAAGGCGCGTGCACTCCTAGAGACCATCAACACTCCAGACCAAGAGGTAGGCCAAAGTCAACTCATAGTAGATGTGGGAAGTTTCCAAATCTTAAGTATTCATGTTTGCAAAATAAATCATCATCATCATCATCATCATCATGAACATCTTCCAGTCACTAGCCGGGTCTCTTTGGAACATAAGCCTGTCCAACGTATCCTTTCAGTCCACCACCTCTCTTCCTCCACCATGGCCCAGTCCTCTTCTCTCTCGTCCACACTTCTCTGCACTCCCTTCAACCACCNAAAATAAATAAGAAATAAAATAACCATACATATAAAAATAAGTCTTTGAGAATCCAATTTTTTTAATTACAAATGTAATTTTAATATTGGTTTACCGACTTGTATCAATTTCAAATTAAATATAATGCTTTGGAGTTCTTTTTAATCACATTCGAATTGAATATTCTATAATTAAAGTATTTCAAATCAAATTTAAATTGAATATTTTACTAAGAGAAATTTTTGAATCAAATCCAAATAAAATATCAAGCTAAATTTATAAATGACATATTTATTTTATTTAGTAATAAATAAAATGATAGAATATTAGGAAAATGGTAGAGCACAAATAAAAGTAAAAACACTAACACATATTTACACACACTTCAATATTTTGATGCTATTATAGCATCTTCCTCATTAAATTTGCCAGTTTCTATGGTCAGGTCAAATATTGTGAGTTGATTCTATAAAATAAAATGCTAACACAAATTAAATTTTTGGATGAGATTGTTGATTATATTTTAGTAACTGATCAATGTTAGTTTGTTTAAAAAGTTAGTATTATACAAAAGTTTGACATTTAGATTTTAACCTAGAATAAAATTCCATCAAATATAAATGTGAGAAACTATACAAATTTAAAATGTTGAACCTTTTCTCTGGCTTACTAAAAGAAAGCACATTTTTCTGAATATTCTCTCAGCTGAATAAAGGGCCTTAGGTGCCCTAAAAATTACTGTGATGAGTTTTGTTTTGTTTTAAATGAAAACTTTTATGTTTAAAAACCTTCTAGTGGGTGTGTAAGCTTTGCTCTTCATTTCTACTTTCAATGTATATTTAATCCAACCATTGGCACTACCTTCAGCTCGGTGCCTGGATGTTTGACTCTGACCCTTGAGTTTGAATTCTGAACAGATGCATTTGGGGTGGTTTTTCAACAAATGTGGACATTTATTTCTAGCTAGGAAAACAAAAAGTAGAAACTTAAACAGAATTATTTTCATTTCAGGTGAATGATTTGTTGAAAGTGGCTAAAACCAACTTTGTGGTTCTAAAGATTTTGGCAGGTGGCCATAAGAAAGATTCAACTGTGCCGCCAGAATTTGATTTCACAAGTCACCACCACTTCCCTATCATAAAACTCGTCTAAATTCCAACGATGATGGGATTTTTTGACCATACTCAAGGGATACAAAGTTATTTTGTTTAAAATTTACTAAGAATGCACAAGGAACAAATTATTGAAAATATATAAAATATTACTGTTTTTTTTTTGTTATTACATACCGATGACTATATCTCTATTTAAATTGTTGAATGTGATGCCTAAGGCTTAAGTATAGTGAAATAATATCCCTTTCTTATTAAAACTTTTTAAATCTAGCAATTTTTCTTATTATTTCATATGTCAAGACCATTAAAGTATTATATTCAAGCTATTATTGATATTTTTAATAACCTATTCTTATTCTTCCTCTCCTAGAGATGTGTGATTATTTATTGAATATGGTTTAAATTTGGAGGGATAGCCAGCACACTTACCTTGCTGATACTGGAGTAGAAATTGTTTAGATAAAACACTAAAAAACACACAAACACATTTTTAAGGACAAGCTTTCACTGTCACAGACAGCTTCATCAGGATAAGAGAGTAGACTGATGCTCTTGGTTGAACTGAAAGGTTGACTGTCCACAGCTGAATGTTTTTCAGTTATGATATCACTGTATAGATGGCAGCACTATGAATAAATAAATAGATAAAAAACTATTAACTCTAACCTATTTTTTGGTTTAAATTGTAAGAGATAGCTGGTACACTTGAGTAATGATGGTGTAAAAATTGTTTGGATAAAACCATATTTAACACACACAAAAGAAAAAAAACTTTTAAAGATGAACTTTCAGTGCCCCAGCTAGCTTCTTCGGCTTCAGATAGTAAACTCTTCTTAGTTGGACTGCAAGGTTGAATGTTAAAGGTCAAGCTTGTTTTACTTTTAGAATAATTGTATTATACAAATTTAGAGATGGGCCACTCGAATCTTCGAATCCTTGAATCCTGACAAGTATTCGAGATTCGAGGATTCGGTGCTTTACTGGATTCGATGGTCAAATCTTTCACCTCATAAACAAAGCATAATATTTTGAATTAAATAATTACTAAGTTAGGCATACTTGAAAAGCCCAACTTAATTCGTAATCTTTATTTTGTCAGACGAATGAGATTAGCATGATTAAATCATTGTTTTAAAAAAAATTAGTTATGTGTGGAAAATCTTACGTGCCTAATACTCTACCCTCCCACATCTATGGGAAACTTAGACTCGACCGTTTCGGCACATGCTCACTTTTAAAACTTTCACCTCATGAACAATCTTGTAAATATTTGATGAACACATTAAAACTCTTCAAAAACTGAAAATCAAAACTTGAATTACAAATAAACTCGAAATAAATAAAACAAATTACGGCTTTTTTTTACCAGAAATAAGAACACATTACACATGATACATAGTCAGCCATGATGTCTATTATGTTTACTCGCCAGAGTAATGATTAAAATAAAGATAATGTTAATTCTTACTACCCAACTGGTTTTAATTATCTACAACTATGCAACGAACCCCAATTTATTGCAAACGATCCTTAAGAGTTAGATATTTTGTTGGGTTTCATGAAACATAAATAATGTCAACAGTCAGACACTGATAAAACTGTTTATTTATGCCTACTGGCCTACATATTGTATATTGATTGGTTGTTTGAAATCGATTCAGGTAATATGATCACTTAGTAAGCGCTCTAGAGTGTTATGAATCAAATAACGACTTGCTAATTCATAATTTGTTTTTAAATTGATTTTAACTAAGAGTTTATTATTTTTTTAAATATGATATTGATGTAATTGTAAAAATATTCAAACGTAGTCCTGCCTAATAAAATGGGAATGAACATATTGAAGTCTAAAATAGGTTTGTGTTTTAAATAGAATGTATTCTCAGAAATCGATATATCGCAAGAATCAAATATATTTCTTGTTTTCAACGCGAAGATAGATAATGGATATATAAGAAAATAATTTTAAAAAATACTTGGGCATTATTGAATTTACTATTTCCAATGTATGTTTAATTGTTAAGCATGTTGTTTTAGTCTTTATTAAGAATATCTGTTTGTATTTCTATTTTTGCTTTCTTATTAAAATAAATTATAATCCTTTAATGATGATTAAAGTTTATCAAAGGATAACTAAGCCTAATCTGTTTATTTCACACATTTTTTTAGAAACTTAACTCATTCTAACAACACTTTTAAAAATAACTAAAAGACACTAAAATTTTGATGGATTTGATTTTTAAACAATAATATGAGTCTATATTGTTTAATTCAGCTGGATTTTAACCTGTATTTTTCGAGGGGTGGTTGGGGTTGATTAAAATTGAAAGCATGATTGAAATAAATCTTAATTTACAGTCTAGGCCTATATTGTGTAATGTAGGTCTATTTGAAAATCATTAAAATTTCTAACAATTTGCTAGGATTCGGATTTGAGATTCAAAAATAAAATGTAGATTCGGATTCAAGAAATAGTGGATTAGACCCATCTCTATATAAATGGCAGTACCTTAGATAGGGTGCTAGATAAATATACAAACTAAGTAGTTGTGTTCAGTTCTATGAAACTTATACATAATTTTGAAAAATTACCTTTGTGGAATAATTTGTTTCTAAGCCTATTTTTATGTTAAAAATGTATTTTTTAGTTTTGCTCGTATTATTAGTTCTTTGGGAGTTTTCCACTATCTCTCCATGTTGGAAGGGGTAAGGAGGTATGTTTGTCGTTTTAGTAAGTGATAGACTAGTTACCATCTGAGTCAAGTTCGTCTAGTGTCTGTATACATGCCAAAATGGGCTTTATTCTGGTGGATCAGCCATCCCACGCTTTAAAGTAACCTTCTTTTAGTAAAGAGGTGCTCCTGAAATAACCCCATTTTTATTATTCATTCTCGATCAAACCTGGCACCGCCCATGGTAGGTCTCCATTTTTGGTAAACCTCAAATTGGAAGAAGTAAGCTACTTAGTATACAATCCACTATCTTTGCTGGGTTTTTTTTTGCCATGCTTGCCGTTTGATGACTGGAACAAACAAGTCGTGTTACATTATTATTTTGACATACAAGTGGTTAAAAATTATTATGCTATTAGGAAGGATATTTCATCTTAAGTTAAGGTTAGAAGCTTATCTGTATTTTAAGATATATTGATGGGCCATTTCCCATATCCTTAACTGAGATGAGTTGCATATTTTTTTTTTAGGGATTTATTAAGCACCTTAGTAGTGTCATACTGATAAAAGCCAAGATTATTGGTCTCGATTTATAACAATAGAGCTTTTCCACTATTTTTTAAAATAATTATGTCATGCTGGTGGCCAATCATGCATATTTCTGCTGTGAAACCGTTTAGCTTTGCAATAGTTGCACTCAAGATGGTAGGTGACATTAACTTATCTTAGTCATATTACTTGAAAAAGAATTTGATGATGAATAATTGGTGCAGGTTTTTCAAGGAAATTAGTCAGAGACTTATTTTGGTTAAATAGTTGGGTATGGAAGGTTGGGTATATCAAGCAGTTATACTGTGCGGATTGGTTGGTTGAATATAGGCTACTCTCAGAGGCTCTGAGAAGCTATTTTGTATAGTGGGGGATGAGTAAAGTATGGAGAAATCGGTTTTCAAGTGATTATTGAATTCATGGTGTCCAGGTTGACATATACTAAGCAAAGGGATAATATTACTGGCTTTTGTAGGCCTGCTATTTTTTTCTCTGTCTATTCGACTACTCACCAGTGTTTTGAGTAGCCTCTTTTATTAAAATAATGGTTCAGTTCTGGTTATAAAATGAAAGGTTATTATTGTCTGAAACTATTATTTTTACTCACTACATTAGTCTCAAAGGACAAAAATAACCTAGACATAGATACATACATATAAACATACACATATATACATAATCACGCCATTCACTTACAGGATAAGCAAGAAACTGCACATTTCTCAAAAAAACAACTTCTAACTTAATACATCCTCACTAACTTTCTCCCTATTTCCCTAAACTTCCTTTTGATCTAAACACTCTACCCTCATATATTTACTTCATCACTCGATCCACACTCCTCCTCACAATATACCCAAACCAATGTAAGACGCTTCTTTCGCGTTGACCTATTGGATTCTCTTTCAAACTACACTCCTTCAGCACCCATTCATTACTGACTCAAGTTTTTCCACATACATTTCTTAGATCTCTCATTCCAACCGCATTCACCTTGCTCTTGTGTTTCTTCTGATCTAAAGATGAAAATATGAAAAACCTCTATTGTCACATGTCATATTTCACATACTTAGACCCATAATCTGGCATTTAATCAGTGTTACACAACCAAGGTTCTTATTAAGTCCCTCAACAAAGAAAGCTTCACCTCTTCTCAGTTAAGGATATGAGAACTGGTCCATCAATATATCACTAAATTAAAACAGGCCCCTTCTCTTAACCTTAGATGAACTGCTATCCTTCCTACCAACACATTTACTAATAATTTTTAACCATTTGGATGTCACAATAATATATGCTAGTAGATAACACAGCTTTGTAGTTTATCTATTTATCTAGTCAAGTGCTGCTATCTATCTAGTGCAATCCTAACAAGAAAATATACTTGGCTGTTGTCATTCAAAGTTGCAGTCCAACCAACAACAACAACAACAGTGTGTTCATTGAACTTGAAGAAGCTGCTTGTGGCAGTGAAAACTCATCTTTAAATATGTGTTTTTTTGTTTAAAGGTATTTTATCTAACCAATTTTTACTCCACCATCAAGTGTGCTTGCTATCCTTCTAATTTAAGCCATTATTTAGCCAGTTACTTTATTCCAAGTAACCTATTTATTGGCAATTTTTTTTGTTGGGATATTTAGTAAAAAAAAAGTAATATCAAGATAAAAATTAACACATTTAATGATTGATCAAAAATCAAGCAAGATGAGATCAATAATAAAAAAAGACTCATCAAATATATTTTGCATGTGAGTTAATCTTTTGCAGTGGTGTTTATTCAATAGAAGTAAGGGAAGCAATGCTTCCTTAAAATAATAAGAGGAAAATGAAGTTAAAACAAATTATTATTATAATAAAAACCTCTAAAAAAAGTATATTGAGTTGAGGTCGCAGCTCTTCTTTCGGAATAAGTCATTCTTTCTCAGACTGACCGGCCCGCCAGCTGGTCTCGCTCACTCTTTATCCCGCCAATCGTTTGTTTCTGGGTCTGCTCGGCCCTCATTGGGGAAAGGGAAGCTCCGTATACCTAGGTGAGTATTTGCGCATGAGTTTAATATCGTGATTGGTGTATAATCTTATGTTTAATACTGTTAAAATCTTATATTTTTAGTCTGTTTTAACCGATATTTATTGTTTCTAGATATAACTATGGGCACTCTATTACAAAATAACGTATTTATCACTAATTTCAAGTAAGTTTAGTTTTATTTTACGGAATATTGACGCTTGTTTGATCCTCCAAGGGAAGTGGTTTGTTTCTATGCGTACAGTAGTAGAATGATGAGTGCGTCAACAAGTGCAGCAGTGAAAGAGGAGGGCTGTTGTATATTCATAAGTCATATTTTGAAGCGTAGTTTTTTGTCCCAGTTTTTTGACCAGAAATAAAATAATTGAAACAGACAGACCCACTCCATCTAAAGGGAGCCTATAGAAAAAAACTTTGAAATTCAATAATTTTATGAACGTGTATAGTAAATATTGGTATGCTGGGTTGGTGGAAAATTATATAGTTGACCTTACTATTTAGTATTTACTAATGATAATGGCGTGTATAATAAATCCGGATTCAAAACTATAAGGCAGGCCAAAGGTCATACTCATTTTCAGGCCACAATCCAAGATAAAATTTCGGAAATCGGAATTGACCATTATTATCATTATTCTTTTTATTTGAGTTAGAATTACAACTATTATATATATATATTAAATTATATATATTGTGGTAATATTTCTAAGAGCACAATTATTTTGTTTTA
This sequence comes from Timema genevievae, assembly GCA_902155825.1. Classification (NCBI taxonomy): domain Eukaryota; kingdom Metazoa; phylum Arthropoda; class Insecta; order Phasmatodea; family Timematidae; genus Timema; species Timema genevievae. The sequence goes on along the minus strand of CABFWO010000278.1, from coordinate 358,195 downwards.
TTCCATGCATAGTTTGGGTCACACCCTTTCTTTCTTCCCCAGAATACTTTTAACTACACAAAAAAAGACCAGTATGAGCTTCTAATTATACTAGGGTCCATCAGACCACCTTTATTGTAGCCTCATTGCTTCCCTTTGTCCAGAATTGACCACAGGCCACTGATCTTTTGAGAAGTAAAACCTGGTTTTTAGAAGAGATTTCAGGGATAGATGAGTCCCCCCCACAAACAAACTTCCTCTCCTATATTTAGGTAAAATATAGCTAATTCCCTTCAAATATATCCTCTCCATTCTGTGCCCAAAGAGTAGGCAAAGTTGCAGGTAGTCCAAATGGGCAGTAAGTCATTTTGTAGTAGCAGCAGTCCCATAAAATATTGGTGAATAATCTTTGACCATTTCTGTTGGTCAGCATAATGAGAAGTGGATTGTATAGAAAATTAAAACAATGAAAGACTCACCTAAAGAATGTAGCTATATTAAATGAGAAGTTAGGTCCTTGTAAGCCAGCTTTCGTGAAGCTCTATTTTCCACTAACTCAACCAATTCCACACTAATGAACCATTAAAATTAAGACAAGGAGTACACCAAAACTACAACCAAACTAGAATGAGCACTTAACAACACACAACATCCTGCTTCTTGGGGAGTCTTAACCCAACTGCCAGTAGAGATGGGCGATAAATCACTAACTGTGATTTTTTTCGCCGATACCATTTGATCACCGTTACTCCTAGATTAGTACTCAAGTTTAACATAATGTTTGTTGGACCACTAATTTTGCCCAAATTATATAACACTTCACTATAAAATATTAAATAACATTTTTTGTTTCTCTTTTTTTTTTTCAATTGTATGAAACTTCTTAAAATGCATACTTTTGTATTGACTGTACATTAGTCAGGAAACATGAAACCTAGATAAAACCTGAAGATTAGGTAGCTCTATGTCGATTGTCAATGTCAGTGCCGACAGGAAGAGCTTATGTTAGGCCTTTAAGTATCGAATTCCATTGCAAGCCGCCAAACTCCCGAGTAATTAGTTTTCCTTCCAACCAATACTCATGGGACTATTCAAGTAATTACCCAGTACTCAGAAATACTCGATACTAGATTGTACTCGCCTACTTGGACAGCAGCTAAACACTAGCTTTGACTCTGGTTGACAAAATATCAGTTCACATTTACACTTCTTTCTGTTGATGATATGGTGACCAGCTTTGATAAACCACAACCAAAATAAACATATGGTAATTTACATTTTCTAAAGTACAGACAGACAAATATCGACCTACTAGGTACCTACTACCTAACAACAAATTGTGAACGTGAAAAAATATCGGTCCATCAAGACACTGTGAATGCCAGTCATAGTGAAAAATCACTGGTATAAATCACCGCTATTTTAAAATCACAGTCACTCTAGTCACTGATATCATAAAATCACTGTTTAACCCATCTCTAGTTGCCAGTACTTAATGGTAAGTGGAAAAAGGGAGGAAAATGTGATGGTCCTCTCAGGAGAGAGGAAGGTATCTCATTGGAGAAGTAATTAAAAAAAGTAGCGGAGGAAAATGTGCTTGTCCTATCAGGAGAGAGGGAGGTCTCTCATTGGAGAAGTAGTAAAAAAAGAGTGGCAATTCAAAACAACGCAGTAAACAAAGTACCTTTGGACTCAAATAGAACATAACTAAAACAAAAATAATAATAATGTATAACCAAGACTGAACAGAGAAGGAGACTAAGTATACAAGGGTAGTAAGGTAGTAAGTTTGAATTTATACAATGAAATGGTACCCCCACTATGTTTTTTATTTAATAATTTATTACAAAAACAAACTTAAATTATTTAGTAGGTAAGATTATTTTTATGTCTATAAACATTCTGTGACTTCATTCTTAGTATTGATATTTTGAATATTACCAATTTTTTTAATTGCCATAGGGCCTGAACTTTCTTTAGCAGATTCAGTCACACTAGTGACCTTTTCAGTGTACAAACCTCCTCCAGGATTTTCAGAATCTGTGGCTATAAGACTATGAAGGGCAGAACTTGTGCCTGGCTTAACAATCCCAAACCCATCTCCTCCGACGCTGAAGCAGTCAAAAGATATGACAAGTAGTGTTGTATCCTGTAACCTTGCCTCAAGGTTGACGCAAGCCTGCACGTTGTTGCCTGTGAAGCGTATGTCGTACATACGAACGCAGAACATGAGCAGCGGGAACTGTGGCAATGGAATGCAGATGCGTGGGGGGTTCAGCCCTAGAGAAACATATGATAACTGTTCATTTTGTTGTTAAAAGGAAATCTTTCAACCTCAAATTGGTTGGTGTAAAACTTTTACTCTGGTGACTTTCACAATTGATTAGTGCCAATTTGATTATTAGCACCAAGGATAGAATTTTCAGGCCACCCTAATTCGCACAACTTTTTTTTTCCCAGCATGTTAATAGCAATAGTTGAGATTTTAACTAGTCTCTAAGAGGGTTATGTCTGGAGCTAGACACTCTTTGATCAAAGTCCAGAACAAGTAATTTGATTAAGGTAAAATGTTTGTGCTTTGTATAGTAATTGTATTCTTCAAATTCTGTGCCATCTAACTTAAGGTAAGTTTGATTAACTTTTTAAAAAGTTAGCTTGGTGTTTTAATCTATTCCTAAGTACAAGAGTTTCATTTGAAAATATTATACAACTTCATAATCTTTTAAATCATTTAAAATAATTTTTTTATGCAATAGCTAAAAAAAATGTATAAATAGTTAATCTAGTAAAAGATATAAAAATGAAAGCTCTTATCTCTTCCCAAACCTAGTTTGGGAGACTGGCGATTAATCTTAATAAACTGCACTAAGCATGTTTTATCTGCAATGGGGTTTTTCAGACTTCTTCCAAGGTAATACTGGTTCAGTTCCTAAAAAGTTAATCCTTAACCTGTTACGTTAGACTCAGTCTACGATAATATAATATCTATTTACCAATATTGGGACACAAGAAGAAAACTGTCAATTGGTCAGACCAAGTTAAATGGATTGCTCCATTAGAGCAGGGGTAGCAAACTGGCTACCCACATACAACATCCAGCCTGCAGTTGTCTTTTGACTGGCTCACTTAGTGTGTTTTTTAAAAAAAGTATTAGTTAATAACCAACATGCTTACTCAATAAAAATACAAAATATTTGATTATATTTGTCATTTGATTTTTCTAACACCTGAACCACCTCACTCATGTACCTGCAGTTATTTAGGTTTGTGATCCTTTCTCTAGAAGTTATACTCACCAGAAATCCTGTTCTGGTACACAGATTTGCTGTTCAGATAGACATTCATCACCATGGCCGGCTCAATAGCGTTATATGTAAAGTTGAGACAACCTGTGGAGGTAAAAATTAATTACATAGTAACATTTTTGTTAATTTACTTTATACTTTCACAATACTATAATTTTACACTCATGAAACAATGGTACACACTGTATATTGTTTGTTTGTATCACAGTGATACTATCGTCGGATCGCCACCTTACATAACAATTAACAAAACTAAAACTTATTAAATCTACTTTTCATTTATTCATAATCCATATGTTACACACACAGCTCTCACTTCTTACAAAATATCAATTTTTATAGCTTTTGGTTTAAATTATTTTAATGATAACTAATTAATGTTTACTATTTTAGATAATTATTTTTATATCTTCTAAAATATTTGTCTTATGGTAGGTAATCTTACTGTTTGAAATGTGTAACGAAGAAACAAAGTGCGGCTGAGATGTTATTATTCACGCAACACATTTGAAAGTTTATAAAATGAACAGAGGCTTAACTAGAGTTGATGGTGCTTAGGGTAAATACAAAATTGCACCCCTTGAATACTGTTATTTAAATTTTGGTTTAGTTTGTATATTGGTATTCAATCTGGCTACTCCTTAACTGGTAATAAAATAATAAAAATAAAATACGTTTTTATTGTTAAAAAATTGAAACTTCTATTATTGCCAATAAATTTGGTGCCCTCAATCTCAAATTAAATTTTCTAGCTTTTTAAAATATTTGTTTTTGTTACTAATAATAGCTTCAAAATCAAACCCACTCTTTACCTAAGTACTACCATCCAGCTTATAATTATATTCGCAGCGAGAAATAAAAGTTGGCTACTTGGGTAAACCTTGCCTCTGTTCAAGGTGGCTAGTGTTCTTAAAGATCTCAATCTTATTCACAACCTCTGTATTAATGTTGTGTAATTATTTTAGCAATTGGGAAAGAAATTCCTCGAAAAGAAAAAGTTACAGAAAATTCTGTGACCACGTTTAATACTCATTATTTCACTTTTCAATTTGTATGCTTGTGGTAACTAATATGTAGAAAATATTATTAAAAGTAGATAAATAAAAATATAGGTTAATAATAACTATACATACATTCCTTTGCTACCATTCATCGGTGCCTTAATTTCGATGCTAATTTATTTACTAGGGATAGATTTTCCACGAATACTCCTAAGAAAGTAGAAGCTTTTACAACTTATATTGTATATAGACTTCCAGATACAGACAATATTGTTTAATAAAATCTAATCTGTCTCATCACAAGATGCTGTGTGAGTAGTAGCTAAGGGAGGTTCGGTGTTCCTTTGTAAAGAAGTGATCCCATAATTGTAATGGATGGTACATGTATTTAACTAGAGTATACCAGTGCTATAAGGCAGTTACCTCTCTGGTTGAACTTGAATCGTGGTATTTTTATTCCAGCGCAGCAGCCACATTCTTTAGTCTGGCACGAGCACGGCAGTCGCTCAAACCGAAACTGTTGGTCAGGAGAGAGACTTATCTCTTGGGTTTCTCTTTTCTGGAAAATCTTCCCTTCTGTAACTTTAAAAATAAAGAAAATGTAAAGTCAGTAGATTTTTGAGGGAGGGAGGAGTTTGTTTAAAGAATTCACCTGGGGAAGGGATGGTTAAAAACGTAAGAAATACATTTACATTGCTGGAGACTAAGTCAAGAAGTGCTGTGAATATAGCCCTGAATCTAATCGGAAGCTTTATGAAATAATTTAAGAAAAATTTGAACTCTTGAGGACTACACACAGTGCCAGAATAAGGTATTTGGGGGCCCTGGGGCTATTGAAGAATTTGGGGTCTTATTTGCTTATGTGACGTAAGATGCCCAAGGCTTTATAGAACACGCAGTGAAAGTGTATATAAAAAGCAGCATTGGAATAACATATTTTGAGTATATATTAAATTTTAAATCTTAGCAAAACACCGACTTTAACTCAATATTATAGTTATAACCAAACAAAAATGTATAACTGTATTTTAATATGTTCTAATGACATGATAGGAAGACCTTTTAGTCTTGGTTCAAGCATTGTTGACCATAATTTATTTTTAATTAAGGTAAGTTTTGAAAAAGAGCGCTCTGCTTCATGCCGGGATCACGATCAACTTAAACTTAACTTAACGTAACTTAATGTAAAGAACCTCCTTTTTAATAATAATAATAGCTTTTATTTATCTGGCGAAGTTAAGGCGTTAGCCTTCTCTTCCACTTAACCAGTGTTGAATATAACATACACTATTACATTTATTGAAATACAATTTAATAAAGGAATATTCAAATAAGAATAAAAACATTCACTCGCTCATTCATACACTCATTTAAAGCTCAAGTAGTTTCAAGAACTCAGTTTAGCTTATTAGACAAGATATATTGCGTGACCGCACGCTTAAAGGGAATTGTAGATGTTAGGTGACGAGTCGAGATATCTAGTTTGTTCCAAGCCTGTGATGCCAAGACAGTGAAAGAACGAGCATAAGTTTGAGATCTATGTATGGGAATAGACATCTGTAGAGTGGATTCTGATCTAGTAGCTCGGCTGTGTTTATCTTTAAGAAATAGGAACCGTTTGGATAGGTATTGAGGCTGAGATGTTGATAATATTTTATGAAGCAATACTAATAAATGTAGCCTTCGCCTTTGATTTATTCTTAACCAACCCAGTTTTTTAAAATACTTATAAATATGGTCATGCCGTTTTAAGTTAAATATGTATCGAACACATGTGTTCTGCTAGATCATCTCTTAAGTCATTATATACTACGTCACAGTAGTGTGTTTAAATGGAAGCGATCACGATGCACTTAACTTAACGTTGACTTGCAGTTAACTTAACGTAAGAGATGTCCTGGGAGGTCTTTTACTTTACTTTACGTTACTTGAAGGGTATCACGTGATCTAGCCAGCCAATCATTATGCGAGTGACGTCATCAGGGATATTTAGTAACTCATTTGTTGGTATTATGACTAATGTTTACTCTTTAGCGTAAGTTCTAGTGATCAGACATTGAAACAAAATAATTACACTAAAATAGGAAAGCTAAATTTATCCAAAAAAAATTGTAATAGATATTTATTATATCGATTGAAAACTATAAACATTCACAGATCATCACTGTAAAACTAGTACAAATCACAGATCATACTCGAGAATGAAGATGTTTGGCTCGAGTTGTTACGTTAAGTTACGTGAATCGTGATCACACATACGTTAAGTTAACTTTAAGTTAACGTTACGCTAAGTGACGTTAAGTTAACGCTAAGTTGATCGTGATCCCGGCATGAAGGGTATCACGTGATCTAGCCAGCCAATCATTATGCGAGTGACGTCATCAGGGATATTTAGTAACTCATTTGTTGTATTATGACTAATGTTTACTCTTTAGCGTAAGTTCTAGTGATCAGACATTGAAACAAAATAATTACACTAAAATAAGAAAGCTAAATTTATCAAAAAAAATTGTAATAGATATTTATTACATCGATTGAAAACTATAAACATTCACAGATCATCACTGTAAAACTAGTACAAATCACAGATCATACTCGAGAATGAAGATGTTTGGCTCGAGTTGTTACGTCAAGTTACGTGAATCGTGATCACACATACGTTAAGTTAACTTTAAGTGACGTTAAGTTAACGCTAAGTTGATCGTGATCCCGGCATCACAGTTGGTTAGAGGAACTACCAAATACAATCTAAAAGCAGTAATTACATTTGGAAAAACATCAATCAAATGATTATCATACATATATTTAGAAATGTCTTGGAAACTATCTACATCCACACTTTTGATAAAATTACAGAACTTTGACATTTATAGTTTTAAAGATTCATCAAGATACTCACTGTCAAAACTTAAACCGTTACTAAGCGAAATATCCTCTGTAGTATTTGAAGCTTTGCAATCAAATAAAAATTGAAATTGTGGTTGAGAATTTTTGTAAAACTGTAGGCGATTATTAAGTCTGCTGTATAACTTATCAATTATCATCCCAAAAAAATCAGATGAATAAGGGCATAATATGCTATTTTTGAAGTTGCACAAGAGCATAGATCCTGTAGTCCCTCATTAATCCGGCACTGCGGCTACACATTATATTTATTTTAAATGAATTAATTTAAGATTCCATCAGACATTGCTAAAACAGTAATGTAGAATGTTGGGTGTTAGTGGAAAGTGTATCCTGGATATGGATAACCTGGATAACATTCCAAAGATACGTGGTTTGAATCTAGGTCACAGACAAATAAAAGAAACATATACTCAACCTTACGGGGGTTTCGCTGCGCTCCTTTACCCAGCTTGAGTCCTTCAACACTGGGCTTCGCTAGTGTCAGTGCTGGGTGGATAGGACTGAACGTAGCGATCCTAGTGTTGAAGGACTCAAGCTGGCAAAGGGAGCGCAACTATTTTAACCTGGAGTCTGAGTGTTTGGGTATATTATTTGTCTGTGACCTAGGTCTATGGAAACAATTTTTTTATAGCACTGTGCCTTACTACCTGTTCAGGTTCTACATATCTGTACTAACTACGCTAATGAGTTAGGTATTAGGAAGGTTGAGTTTAGAGGAAGTGTAAAAATTCAAAGAATAATTATATCACAAGAACTTATTTATTATTGTATTGATAAATTTTTAGCATAGCAAGGAGAATATTTTGATCAACAACATAGAATAAAACAATGATGACAGGATCTAGGATCTCCTTAAACTGAGTTGGATACAGGATCTAGGATTAACATATCAGAATAAGGTTCACACAAGTCTTTGGCGAGTGATTAATTGTTCATTGTTCTGTCTTATTTCAACTCTCCCCCTCATTCGTCAGAATCGTTGTCCAAGTCCAAGCGCACATACTAGTTGACTATGCTTGGGAGAGGCCAATGCCTTGGTGAGAACATCAGCTTCCGAAGTCTCCATTGGCTTGTAGTTGATGACGATGTCTCCAGCCTGTACCTTTTCTCAAATGAAGTGTTTTCTATTGCTGATATGTTTGGACTTTGAGCTTATGATGTTATTCTTAGTCAAACTTTCTGCAGACAAATTGTCATTAAGTATTTCAATTGATTGGTGAGGCACACCCATGTCGTGTAATAACTGTTTAAAGTGTATTGCTTCTTTTGCTGCCTCTATCAATGACATGTATTCTGCTTCTGCTGTAGACAGAGCTACAGTTCTCTGTTTTATTGATTTCCAGCTGATGGAAGTCGCTGCAAACTGGAAACAGTATCCTGAATAAGATCTTCTATCTTCTCCAGTTGCCCAATCAGCATCAGCCATCTCAATAAGTGGTTTATTAGTTTTCTTAAAAACCAGTGTGAGATTTTTGGTTTCCTTTAGGTAGCGCAAAACTCTTTTGGCAGCCAGCCAATGCTCTTTCCCAAAACAGGTGTTGTACTGACTTTAGAAGCTGACTGTGTGTGCTATATCTGGCCTAGTAGCCACAGATAGATACATGAGTGAACCAATCAAGTTTTGATAGGGATATTTTTCGATATTTTCAGGATTCTTCTGTAACTTCATGCCAGGTACCATTGGAGTTGCAACAGGTTTACAGTCACTCACGCTGTATTCTTTGAGAAGTTCTTCAATGTATCGAGTTTGCGATGCTGAAATCATACCATCCTTGTGGCAAAACTCGATTCCTAAACAATAATGTAGCTCTCCAAGGTCTCGCTTTTTAAAGGATTTCGTTAGTTCTTGTTTTAAATCATTCAGATGTTGATTTCTTTATGCCACTATAATTTCATCTACATATATGGCTATCAATGTTTTTTCCCCCCATTTAGTAGTAGTAGATGTGTATACAAGGGTCAGCTTGTGAGGGAACGAAACCCAATTACTTAATTTAAAGTCCAACCTTTTAAACCATTGCCTACCAGATTTTTTTAAGCCACTAACAGCTCTTTTAAGTAGGCATACTTTGTCCTTATCTGATTTTTGAAGCTTTTCTAGCATCTTATTAGCTTTGAGAAATGTAGAATGGTCTTTGTTGTGGCTTTCTTCCATAATTATGTCACATAAAAATGTTTCCAACATGTCTGGTTTTTGCATTAAGATTCTTTCTTCAAGTTCACCAATGAGGAAGGCAGTTGAGCTCGGGTCAATTTTCCTTTGATACATACTTCACAATCACTCAGCGTATTACTATTTTTGAAATCCAAGCCTTCTAATGTTTCATTTTTGCACGCCAACTTTAAATCTACTTCATTTAAGTGAGCAAGTTCTTTATGCCATTTTTCTATTTCATGTTCTTCATGCACTTTATTGTTTTACTTCTACAGCCTTAGAATCAACATAATAGAACCCATTTGACTTTTTAGCTTCTAATACTACATAACCTTGAGGATCTGTTATTAATGCTTTGTTCTTTTTGAACAAGACATCGAACCGTTTATCAGTCACTTTAGATACTGATAGTAGATTTGTGTTCAGACTTGGTACAAACCATGTGTTAGGCAAATTAATTTTGTTCGAATCTTGCATTTCAATTTTAACTAGGCCAGTCCTAGTAATAGAAGTTGTATGATTCTCAGAGGCCAGTTTAAGAGTCCCATGTTCAGGGATTTCAACAAATTCTTGAAAACTGTTTTTATGTCTACACATATGTGAAGTGCTTCCGCTGTCAATGCACCATGATGAAATTTCAGATTCACCTGAATTAGAAGAAAGGCACTGTTATTCCACTTTGAAAGTTAACTCCCCTTTTTTATTGTTGCTCCAACAGTTCACAGCCTTATGACCGATCCGTCCACATTTATGGCATTTATATTTAAATTGAGAGGTTGAGGGAACATTGGTAGTTTTTTTGAAAATAGCTTGAACTATGTTTGTTCTTTGATTCTTTAGATACTTTCTGAAAAAAGCGTCCTCCGAGGTCACACTATCATTTTTGCTTCTGGCTTCAAACCCTTCAATTATTTTGATTCTTAAGTCCTCTGGGGTAGGCAAGTTATCCCTGGACTCAATTGCTACTCTAAAATTTTTAAAGGATTTAGATAAGCTATAAAGCATCATTATGCTTAAAAGATCGGGATTCATACTGATTTCCAACTCTTCAAGCCTATCAACAGCGTCAGTGAATTTATTTTAATGATTACGGATGTCGTCACTCTCATTCATTTTCTGAAGGATCAATTGTTTCAATAAAGTGGCTTTTCTAGCGGGACCTTTACTTTAGTAAAGTTTTGATAATGTATCCCACACATATTTTGAAAATTTACAATTCTTAATAGCTATGTCTAAGTTCACTGGGTGATATAATTAAGGTTAGATCTGACCTTGCATTGAGATATTATTCCTTCCATTTCATTATGTCATCATCATTGGTTGTAGAGCATTTTTCTTGACCAGAAACATACTTCCATAATCCACCTCTTATCAAAACTGCTCGTGCTTGAAGCTTCCAAGAATCGTTATTATCCTTTTTAAGTGGCTCGATGCGATAGTTTACAAAATTTGCCATGATAAATTGTTTAACTAGCAGCACGAACACCTTCACAACCAACGAGAACAACTTAATACTTTCATTTAAACCACAATAAATTACAAAAGTTTTAGAATGAGTTATGTCATTTATTTTTAGCCCATAACCTGTAGAAATTCAAAGAATAATTATATCGCAAGAACTTATTTATTATTGTGTTGATACATTTTTAGCATAGCAAGGAGAATATTTTGATCAACGACATAGAATAAAACAATGATGACAGGATCTAGGATCTCCTTAAACTGAGTTGGATACAGGATCTAGGATTAACATAACAGAATAAGGTTCACACAAGTCTTTGGCGAGTGATTAATTGTTCATTGTTCTGTCTTATTTCAACAGGAAGTGTACCCAAATTTACTTGGAAGGAGAGTGGAAAACCATGTAGATTTGAATCCCGGTTCCCCTGTCGTTAGCAGTCTAGTCTAACATGAGAGTGACACCTTAGACCAGGCTGCCACCGAATATTTCGGCATATTAGTTCTTGTTATTATTTGACAAGTCGCACATTATTCACCACCCTAATTTGGTCAAGTGTTTCTTGAATTTGATTTATTGGTGTTTGATAAACACTAATAATGAATTAATCAGATCAACATAATTACTCATCCTACCTTCGGACTTGAGTGATGTCGTTGGGGACATCTGGGAACAGGAAATGCAGCTGATGATGATCATCATACACACAAAATAATGCAGAATAAGCTGTAACAACATCAATACATAATTAATTTTTTATTTCCCAGCACCAGTACTCTTTTAATGCAAGGTATAATCTAGAATGTATTTGCATTTGTTTTGGGGGGAGGGGGGAGTGGGGAGTGAAGTCCCTCAAAATGAGATGGCACTGAATATTAAACGCTAAATCTCTCTTAAAGCATTTTAAAGTTTTTTAAACATAATTTGTTTGTAGATGTTATGAATGAATAGTCTACTAGTTTAACCAATGTGAAGGAATTGTTAGTAATACTTTCTGGGGATTTGAACCCCAAAACAACCCACTCCCCTTTTGGCACGGTCTTGTTTAAGTTCCATAAGTGCAGATGACTCTAATAAGCCCAGGTCAAACAAAATGGCCAAACCCTGTAATATTAATTTATTATTTAGTGAAAGGAAATGCACCTTATTTCATAAAAGAGTGTTGGCCATTCTAGGTATCTGGGCTTGTGGATAAGTAGGCAGATGTGCTAATGACTGAGCTAAACATTGGACAGTAAAGGATATTTTGATATCATATAGATCATTGCAAATGATCTGATCAGGGAAGGGGGGGATCCTTTGCACCTTACTGCTCGTTCGAACTGTCCTCAGACTACACTAACTAATAAAATAAAGACACAGGACAAGTAGTGAAGATTTTAAGGAAAGGCTGACATGTCAGAGAAAGAAATACCTAATAGAATTTTTGTGAGTTTGAGACATTAAACTGCAATTAAAATAAGCACCCTGGTTCGAACCCATATCCTATCTACCCTGCTCTCTTTTTATCCTTGAAACATCACATTGAGTAAAAACTGCATTCATTTTTCCATCAAGGTCAAATGATTGTGTTCTAAATAGCAATGGCATGACTTTATAAGTCAATTTTATGATAAATGAAATTTCTTTCTTCTGTACTACTCTCTAAAATGTATGAGAAAATGGGAATTTTTTGTTGAAAATACTAGGGATTTTGTATTAGTGAAAAGGTTCCAACCATTCATGTACACTATTAGGTCATTTATGGCGCTCAGGAACTTTGAACTATGCATCCTTATAGAACATTTAAATTAAATAAAAATATATTAATAAGATTAAGTAATTTTAATTTATACTAGCACTAGCACTGGTGGGCACGTAGTCTAAATGCTAAACTCATCTGAAATAATTTGCTGGTGATGGGGAGGTCTAGGATTGAATCCCGGGCAGAGATGACTATGGTTTTAGCTATGGGTGTAGGTAGGGTTTTTTATGGAGTTCGATTCCCACCCCCACCCCTTCCCTGAAATTTTCCGAAGTTTTTAATTTGTAGCTTAAAGATGGCCTTGTAACAAACTTCAAATAACTTATAGATGCATTCACTTTTCATTCAATTAAAAAAAAAATTCTAGGTGAATAGCACTCTAAATGGCTTCTAGAGGCATCCGATTTTTTTAAATACCCGTAGGGGGACAATCCAAATAGCTCCTATATGCATATATTATTATTTTTTAAATCCAAGTGAAGACCACTCCAATTATCTTCTAAAAGCTTTACATTTTCAAAAATATGTTAGTAGAAGACCACTCTCAATAAGTTCTTAAGGCATCTAGATTTAAAAAAATCCAGGCAAGGACCATTCCAAATAGCTTATAAGGGCATCTAATTTTTAAAAAAATTGCTGGTGGAAGACTACTTCAGATAGATTCTAGTGGCATCTAATTTTTGGGAAAAAAAAAGTTAGGAACAATCTAAATAGCTTTTAGGGGCACCCGAATTTTAAAAAAAAATCCTTGGTGGGACCACTTCAAATAGCATATATAAAATTTAATATACAAAATAAAAAATTGTAAGCACTTCTTAAAATAGATTTTAGAGGCATTCACTTTACAAAGATTTGGCGAAGGAGACTACACCAACCTCTAATAGTATCCAAATTTCAAAACAAAATTAAGGGGTATCACTATTCTAGATATATTTTAAAAGAATATAATTTTCAAAAATTTTCAAACGAGGGCACTACACATAGCTTCTAGGAGCATCCTCTAACACAAATAAAGTTCCAACACTACTGTATAAAGTGTTCTTATATCATAGGGCAGCGATTATTAACCGGGGGGCCATGAAAGGTTTTGTGAAGGGCCAGGAAAAAAAAAAAATTAAAATGTTATTTGATTATTACTGAAGTCAATTATCTTAAATTTTACGTTTTGGAAGAAGTAATTCGATGATCGTAAGCATATAAGTAAAATAAAGTAGACTCTCTATTTTCCGGGGTATTGTAAGGGATGGGGAAGCACGGATATAATAGCAATCATGGATAGTACAAATAATCCCCATCTGTTTACAACCACCAGTTAACATTTGCTGCCCTTTGTTTCTACTTATTTGTGTGAAAAGGGATTTTCCACAATGGTAAATATTAAAACGAAGCAGCGAAATCGACTCCGAATCGACTCCTGCATGTGAATAACATTAAATAATACAATCGAAACAAGAATAGACAAATTAGTGGAAAGTGTTCAACAGCAGAGTTCCCACTAAATACATTTAGGTAAGTTAATCTCTGTTTTTTTATTAGTTTGTTATTATAATCATTAAATAAAGCCACTATTTTAGAATACATCTTAATGACTCGTATGTTAGTAAAAACTAGGGGGGCCGCGAAAATATTTATGATATTTAGGGGGCCGCGAGTAACAAAAGGTTAAGAACAGCTGTCTTAGGGTTTAATAGTAAGTCTTAACATCATGTCATAAATGTACGATTTTGAACCTCCTCCCCCGCTACCCCACAAATTAAATTCTCCCTACAGCCGTGTACCTAAATGGTTTTCCCCTCCTCCTCCTTACATATGCAGCTACAGTGACTATAAATGATTATTTCTTAATCTCTACCCCATTAGTGTAATTAAATAAATATGTAAATATATGTATATACCTAAGACACGGAGCAAATAGTTAGGTTGAGGTTGACTAGATAAATTTAGTGTAAGTCAAATAAGAATAGGAAGATCTGATGTCGGTTAAATTTAAGACAGTGCCAATAAAGGATGATTTTTATGGTTTACCCTCGCTCCACATAATGTTTTTATTTTATGTTTTTCATTCCTACTCACTGCCTAAACTAGTAACATTATTGGGCCTATAAAATTAATGTATAATAGGTATACCTACAACTCCAATCTATATATACACTCTAATTGATTCACAAGAGACTTAACGTTAAACTATGTTATTTCCATTCTTCATCTCTGGCTTAGAGACCTCACCACAAGCTACCATTGATAAGAAACACCCCTTACCTTCCCCAAGAATTATGGTTATGGCCCTGGAAGAAATCAATAAGTTTGGTTACTTCCCATACTTCTGATTGTGTTGCCCCTGTTCTATTTCTAACACCCCCATGGCCTAATATAATTGGTGAGCTGTAATGGGTTCGTCACGAAAGTCCATTGTTAAATCTTCCTGAAATTTAGGAGCCCATTGTTAACATTTTCGTTTATTTATTTTCACAAAAAAAATTTTTTTTTATAAAACTAACTGGATCAATAATTATGATTTAATCCTGATACTCATGTTAAATCATTTCTCAGAAGTCATCAGTCGGCTATGGAACTAAATAAGAGATCACAATACAGTAAGGAAGGAGAAACTGTCACTACAATGGGCCTATGGTAGTTTTTGGCATAGTGTTCTTTTTATGGTGGTTAAATATTAAATAAGATCTTTTGTTATTTTGTTTTGAATAATAACTTAGTGATTTTTTGTTATTATGTGCTTCTGGCATAGTATGCATAAGTGCATAAGTGCATAAGATATTTTATTGTTTTACAAATTGTAATAATTACAAAGCAATAATATGTTTGAAATAATATTTTATTTTTACATATCTGCAATTTTTATATAGGTACCTTATTTAGGATAATATCATCACATTTTTTAATAAAATTTTAGTAAACAATGTTAAAATATTTCCTGTATCATTCTATTAATATATCCTTATTTAAAATTACCGCCTCTGTGGCCTAGTGGTCAGAGTTCATGACTATGTATCCAGGGGTGCCGGGTTCGATCCCCGGTACTTCCAGATTCTTTCTGTGAAGCAGTGAGTTTGGAACGGGGTCAGACTCAGCCTCGTGAGGACAAATGAAGAGCTACTTGAATTAAAAAGTAACAACTCAGGTCTAGAAAGCTGAGATTAATTGCCGGAGGGCTAGTTTTGTTAATCGCATGACACCCTGGCACTATCTTCGTCAGCGGATGGAGACCATTCGGTTGGTATAGCTCGATTGCGGGCATACACGATGGAGTTTTTTTATATTAAAAGCCAAACCCTTCCTTCACCTCTGACAAGACGTGTATTAATCACAACTTGTGAATGTGAGAAATGCCAGGCCTCCACCGTGGTTCGTCAATCACCCTACCATTACACTTTAGCGTAAGTGCGTATAACCCGAACGGGTAGTAAGACGCGGTGCTAATAATAATAATAATAATTATTATTATTATTATATTAAAAATACATTTTAAAAAATTGAAAAAAAAATAGCGAGCCCATTGTTAAAATATTCATATCTCCCCGCCGGCCACTGTGGCTCACCTGTTCCATGTTATTGTCGTTAGGAAGACCACCCTGTGATGCCAGATGTTGTGTTGACTGCGAGGTGAGCACTAATGACTTAAGCTAGGAGTCGCTGGTCTCGCTGGGACAGCGGCGCCGCGCATTCCGATTGGGTCATCAGGGGCGTCCTTGTTACGTGATGTCCGCCGTATAGTGACACTTTTAATAACGTTACTGGCGTTTAGTGACCCTTGTATAACACTTCTAATAGCTACAAGATTGTATTGACAATTATCTGATACCTCTGATAGCTACAAGATTGTATTGACAATTATCTGATACTTATAATAGCTACAAGATTGTATTGACAATTATCTGATACCTCTGATAGCTACAAGATTGTATTGACAATTATCTTATACCTCTAATAGCTACAAGATTGTATTGACAATAATCTGATACCTATAATAGCTACAAGATTGTATTGACAATTATCTGATACTTCTAATAGCTGTGAGACTTTATTGACAATTACAAGGTTCTTCTTCTTAAGACATGTTTGGATCAGCACCAGCGAGTTCCACTAACGTGCTCAGCTCTGACCCCGGAAGATGAGTTTGGGTTTTAAACCCGGACTCATGCACTGACGATGGTTCTCTCCCACCTCGTGATTGTCACTGTGACTTTTACCATCTTCTTACCAATCGAATTATAATGCATTTCATAAAGTTCACTTTCCTCAACTTGTGTCTTTAAAAGTATTGACCCAGCTCGGTGGCATAGTTAGCTAAGTTGCTGGTTTCGTGTTGAGATAGACTGCCGAGCACGGGAAGATCGGGGTTCGAATCTCGATCAGGTGAACTGGGGGGTGGTTTCTCCTAAATGGTTTTCCACTCTCCCTCCACAAAAATGTGGGTTCACTGCCTCTAAATTCAACCATCCCAATTCCTAGCTCATTAGCGTAATTAGTACTTAAGTGAACCCGAAAGGGCAGTAAGACGCGATGCTGTATGTATATATATATATATATATATATATATATATATTAATTAGTGTGAATTGGGGATGGCCTGAAGTGGCACTATGACATATATATATATTTTAATTAGTGTGAATTGGGGATGGCCTGAACTGGCACTATGACGCGTGGCTCAAATAATAATAATAAAATAATCAAAGAAGGAAGGCGCACATAGTAAATCTTAGACCCCACTAGAGGCTAAATCAAAATCTCTGATGTGGATGCAAAAACATCGAAAGCACAACGACTTAACGACCATCATGATTTGCCATAAGATGCGAGGGAACTTCGAAATCTATGTTTCACAAAATATAAACCATTTAAGAGTAGTAGTCCTACCCAGGCGGGAAATGACCTAATTCAACTTTCTCGGATGGCTAAATCACAAGGTTTTTTATTAAAGCTTAGTGGCAGTTCAGACATTTTGTGATTTTTATGCAAATTTTTAGCTCAAGAACATTTTATTCTTCTTTTGTAGGGCTCTCAACCTATTTTTAATTACATTGAGAACTCTGTCATAATTGCCTTTTAAGATAAAGTACATTTAAATGATATTACAAAATCTTGAGTAGTTAATAATCACCTAAGTTCACTTTAAAAATTTCCTTACCTGTGACGTCACGACAAGTCAAGATAAGCTTTCCCATGTTAATTAATTTAACTTTTATTCGGCGAGTTTTAAACATTTAACATTGAAACAAAAAAACATGGCTTCTTAAATAATTGTAAAAACGGTCTTAAATCCTCACAAAAATCAATTTTTCATCTTAAATTAGTTTTTTGTAAAATTATTTTTTTCAATCCTCTCTGTTTGGTCTATTCACTAAAGTGGCTTGTAGGACTCTTCCTCTCAGGATGTAGGTTAAAAATGTCAGTAGAGGCATATACATCTGTAAAATAGGAAACAAGAAAAGGGTAATTTTGAAATGCTAGTCAAAGCTACTAAGGATAAAATAGCCGAGTGAGTGTGTATACTCATCAGAGGAAGAGGGGAACTGCAGATAAACACGATGCCTCGCCTGGTCAAATGCTATCGCCCCCTCCCCCCATTCTTTCTATTTTATACATAGGCGTCTATGTTTGATATTGCTTTGAGAGCTTAATGATTCAAGCTAAGATGCAACCCACTTTGAAAAATAGTTTAAAATCTACCAAGTATCCAACGTTGTTGAAACTGGAGAATTTGACATCATCTATTATAATTGACAGCTAAAAACACATAGCTTGGAGGAAGAAATATATTAAAGTAGATCCAGTAACTTTTTGAACTGGCAGATATGGTTCTTCGTATGACGATCCAACTATATTTAGAGTTTCAGGTATTTAATTTATTTGGGGGGAGGGAGGGGGGAGAGAAGGAGATTTTATATCACCGATCATTGTTAGAAAACGGAAGTGACCTTTTTTTTTTAAGTGGTCGCAGTAGGTAAGTACATTGATCGGTCGTTCATTCTTCAAACTTTATTATTTCGTGATTAAATATGAGGACAAAGCTTTGGCAACTCTCCCATAACCAAACATGTTCCAGTTCTCTAATGACAAATATTCAGTTTTAAGGCTCGCGCTAACTCCCTATAAATCAAGTGTTTCTCATAGTGTGGTACTTGACCCACTGGTGGCTCTACACAATCTGGTTGACCTCAGTGTTCTTGTGGTAGAGTTCTCGCCTCAGGACCCGATGTTTGTGGGTTCAAACCCAGCCGGGGTTGACGGATTCTTCTTGAACGATAACAATCCATAGCACAACTTATTTCAGAGGGAAAGTAAAGCCGTCGGTCGCATGTCGATTGTGGCATATAAAAGAACCCTGAAATGTATGTGAAAATACCTTTCCCGGCAAAATTGATGGCCCTTTCGCTCTAGCTCATTGAAAATTACCATGTACTGATACAAACAGTCGGTTAAGAAAAAGAACGTTAAATACCTCAAACAAATAAAATAAACGTAGAGCTATAGCCCTACAAACAACACCTTCACTCCATTCATTGCAGGGACTGGCTGTAGATTGAATGGTATTGCTGCCTCTGCTACTTTCCTATATGATGTAATACTATGTTTTCTATCGCAATTTATAATGATTTACGACTCAGTAATAACATATATTTATTGTTCACTGTGTGCATCGGTGGGCATGCAGACTAAAGGTAAAGTTAGTCTAGTCTGATTTGTTGTTTGGTTCAGTGATCCAAATGTTTGAATCCCAACCGGGTGTACTAAGGTTTTTTTCTCCTAACTAATGATTTCCCACTCTTCCTTTAAGTATATTCTTATTATTATTCTTAAGTCAACAACCCGAAGGTTGGTTTGATGTGATTTATATCCATCCGGAGCTGAGCATGCATTCAGCCCTTCGGCTGGTTAGTGCTGCCTTCACCATCTGGGATAAACCCTAAATACTAGGGGAGTTCAGGAAGTGTGGTGGTTCCCCGTTGCTTTCCACACTGAATTTCTATGAGTGGTTGTGAAAGAGACTACCAATTTTGCCGGGAAAGGTATTTTCACATACCTCCCCGGGTTAATTTACCTACTACAATCGACATGGGATCGAAAATTTATGGCTGCCGCACTTCAAAATGTGAAGATACATGAATATTAAAAATTTCTTCTAAGTGAATTTGTATTCGTGTGACCCATAAGGCCCCAGGTATGTCAAAACATGGTTGAAGAACAATACGTCACACATCAATCATAAGGTGCAGCCAACAAATGGAGTCCGTGTCGGTGTTAATGAGATGATCTAGTGTATTAATCACGTGTGTTAATTGTAATACGGGTCCGAGAACAGAGTGCGCGTGCGTCGTATGACCCTGATTCCAAATCAGGTTCAAGTAAGTTCAGTAACACACCTGATCGTGAAGTGTATAGACTTGTAGTTACTAGAAAGTGCATCAACTTTACAGCCAATCTGTATTAGAAACTGAAACAGTGTCCTCAAAATGATGACGTCATGAACTCAAGTAACTCTTGGTTGAGTACACTAAACGCAATCTCGGAGTAATTATATTGTGGAGACTGATTCATACTTCTTTTTGTATCCTCATCCAAAAGCAAGTTATCTAAACAGGATATTATACATATATAGTGTATATAGGCTACATAATTATACTTACATAAATATATATTAATATAATTAATAATATATATATATATACATACAGTGTCGGTGGGACCGAGGAAGGAATAAATTTGTCCCCTTTAGATGTATTTCCCCTTCTTCTTATATTCTTTAATATGAAGCTGAAATACGGCCTTGCATAAAATTAAAAATCGCCATTAGATGCATCCGAATTTCAAAATACAGCAAGGCGAGGATCACTCTAAATAACTTCCAAGGGCATATAATTTTCAAAATATAATCAGGTGAGGACTACTTTCTAAATATCTTCTAGAGGCATATAATTTTCAAAATATACTCAGGCGAGGACCACTCTAAATAGCTTCTAGGGGGATACAAATTTCAAAGATTAGTTGGGATAGAGTTCTTCAAAATCCTTTTTTTTTTTAAATAGATCTCCTTTTCTATATAAATTAGGTTCCACCACCAATGCCTCTTAAGAATTTGCCCAATATTACCGAGAATATTGAGGTGTTGAACTTAAGAACCACCGAGCAGGAGTCTCTGGTTTAAATCCTGCTGGTGTCAAAACTAAAGTCTTATTTGTGAGGTGTGATAAACGATTAAGGTAAACGCGATTCGGAGTTCACTGAAAATATGACCCGGGACTCTAATATACGTTTACCCTGAAAGGCACGCTTAAGTTGCTTGATTTCATTATGGTGCAGCGTATATGATGGTGTAATATGTCACGGTAAGAATGACACCAGTGTAAACGGAATGTGGGTCCAAGTATTTTGTAATCAAGAAGTCCCAGGCTCTAAAAATCTGACGTATTTGATGATTAAAAATCATAAACTATAATAAAAGAACAAACACTTCTCACGCTTCATCTAATAACTAATAACATTTTATAAGTTTGTTATTTTAGATAAAACCTTTATATAATAATTACATTATATTTTTACTTATTCAGAGGTAGCCTACTTTACTAAGTTATAAGCTGTAAACGTTGAACCCTCACATAAACTAGTTCAACTTACACACTTAACATTCTTCTGTCTCATGTTTAAAAAATAAATGTTGACAACAACACTTTTTACGTGGAACTTCAATGTATGTTTTATAGATATGTCATTAATGCTGTTTGTTACATTTTTGGTAGTTATACCGTAAACACCGATCATCTTTACATTATTGGCAATTAAATCATTTAAATAAATAAATCCTTCAGCAAAGCCTAGTTAGATTGTTGAGTTCGAAGTTGTTTTTTAAAGTTATTGATTCCAATGTCCTTGACGCAGTAGGGTTAACGCTGCTCTCTTTTACATTGTTGGTAGTCAAGTGCTTGGCAGGTAGCCTAGTTACATTGTTGGTAGCAATCTTCTTGATTCTGTCTTCCATCATGTAGTTGGTAGCGGTAGAATTAGCGCTTATATAATTTACATTGTTGGTATCATTTGTATTAACGGTGATGTCAGTATTGGTAATAATATCTTTGACGCTCTCTTTAACCACATTGTTGATATCAGTTGTATTAACGGCGATGGCAGTTTCAATCTCCTTGATGTTCCATTACATTGCTGGTATTTATTAGCGCGAATGCCAATTACATTGTTGGTTTAAATCCCCTTGATGCGATGTTCCATTACGTTGCTGCTATTGGTTGTATTAACGTGGATTTCAATTTCATTGTTGATTTAAATCTCCTTAATACGATGTTCCATTAAGTTTATGGTTTCAGTTGTATTAACGCGGATGTCAGTCATATTGTTGGTTTCAATATATTTGATTCTATGTTCCATTACATTGCTGGTAGCCTATCGGTTGTATTAACGTGGATTTCAATTACATTGTTGGTTTCAATCCCCTTGATGCGATGTTCCATTACGTTGTTGCTATTGGTTGTATTAACGTGGATTTCAATTTCATTGTTGATTTAAATCCCCTTGATACGATGTTCCATTAAGATTATGGTTTCGGTTGTATTAACGCGGATGTTAGTCATATTGTTGGTTTCAATATATTTGATTCTATGTTCCATTACATTGCTGGTAGCCTATCGGTTGTATTAACATGGATTTCAGTTACATTGTTGGTTTCAATATCTTTGATACGATGTTCCATTACGTTGTTTGTATCGGTTGTATTAACGCGGATGTCGGTTACATTGTTGATTTCAATATTTTTGATGCGATGTTCCATTACGTTGTTGGTATCGGTTGTATTAACGCTGATGTCAGTTACATTGTTGGTATCGGTTGTATTAACGTTGATGTCAGTTACGTTGTTGGTATCGGTTGTATTAACATTGATGTCAGTTACGTTGTTGGTACCGATTTGGTTGAAGAGATTCTCCGCTGTATTATTGGTATAGAGTTCAGTTCGATTGTTGATAGCAATATCCTTGACGCGGATCTCAGTGACAGGGTCGTAAGGGATATCATCGTTCGGGTCTAAGGTGGCGGTCTCCGGCGTCGTCTGTGAAGGGCTTAACCCACCGTTGTCCTCCGGTTTCAGCATGGCCAGGCCGTCGGCACCCATGCGCAGGCAGTCGAAGTGCAGCACAATGACCTTGGCTCGCAGCACGCGCATCTCGAAGTCCGTGCAGAAGTGTAGGTTGCGCCCCGGCGTGAAGATGTTGAAGAAACGCACGCAGAAGTCAGCGGGTATAAGAGGCACAGGCATCGGGAGGCACGCGGCCGGTGGGTTCTTACCTGGAACAGGTAGAGTTAGTTTACTTAAGTGATTTAAACATTATTTTCTTAAGCGCCGCATCTTAGTACCCGTTCGGGTTGTACGCCTCTGTACTAATTACACTAATGTGCTAAAGATAAGGAAGGTTTAGTTTATATGAAGTGCACCCGCATTTACGTGAAGAAAGTTGAAAACTATTTTTAAAATCCACCCCCAGTATACCCGACCGGGATCAAACCCCGATCTCCCAGTCTTTGTTAGTCTAGTCTATTGCAAAAATAGCGCCCCAGACCATGCGACCACTGAAGTGAGTTGAACATTCTTGATTCAAACCATGACAAACAGTAGTTTATGGATTAAAAGGAGGGGGGAGTTTTTTTTATAAACTGGCCCCAGCAATTAAGAGTAAAATTTGTATAGACCGTATTTGTATAGGCCGTGTTTGGTATTATAAACAAAATGGCAAATCTCAATCTTCTGAGAAAATAACTTAGTTTAAGAATTTTGATCATATCTCCACGAATATTTAAGATACGAAATAACATACTCTAACATTGCAAAGTTGAAGGAATATTCAAATTAAACAACTTTTATTTGAATATATTTTTATATAAAACCAATAGTTTCCTAGCTATAATCAAATATATTTCTAATCACACCTCTGGGAAATGGGGAGTTGATTGTTATGCTCTTTGGTGGACCGAGATATTCCTAATTGTGTCAATATATTTCTGTAAAAGTGTATATTATTTCATTTAAGATCTTTGGTCTGGTGGACATAAGAGTAGCCAGCATTCTAACATTGGGTATGTGGTCTTAAAATGTCAGGGTTATTTCAATAATGAGATATCATTTACCTAGTCTCAAAATCCAGGCGGTAAATTAACTTTTCCTTTCAGAATTAATCTAATATACTTGCCCTGTCCATCGTTTAGTTTTCCAATAATAATGGTATGTTAGCTTGTATTCCTCCTGAAAAAAATAGTATATTTGACTAATAGCCTAATATTATATGACAGAAAAATTAATACACATCGTTCTGATTTCACTTTTTGTTATTTTAACTAAGAAAACATTGCTTCATTTTAAAAAAAATTCGCAAAAATTATACATTTTGATAGCATGGAAATCAACATTGAAAATTGTATTAATGAGATTAAGAAGTCCCTTTACCAATAAACTTATTCTATAAACTGTAATTGGGAAGTAAAATAGTGTAACGTTTACAGTGCTATTCTCCTGGTAGAAGATGCCATCTTTAAACGTCATCAATAACATATTGTCCTGCTCAGTAAATAGGACCTTCAGAAAATAGTCTTTATTGCTTTATTGTCGAACGAAGCCATAATTTTACAATGTTAATTTTTTAGGAACTCCTCTCACACGAACAGATCGTAACTGGGATTACTGAAAAATTCTGGAGGAGACCAGCAAAATACTCGTAAGTTTTCCTCTGCCAACCACTTCAGCCAGTCATGCACATTGGTGGATAGAAAGTTTTGCGCCCTCTTTGCTAACAGAAGCCTCACTTCAGCTTCCATCTCCGAAGAATTTAAAGTGAAGTTTATACTCAAGAGCTGGATGCCATTTTCTGTGAATTCATCAAGTTGAGTTACATGATCTTACCTACACTGCTTATTACTCGTTTTGTTTCCTGTTGAAACTTTAAGTTTAAGCCTTGTAAGAGAGTCTAAAACAGGGTAGCAGTTGAATAACATGATTTTCTTTCTTGGTATTGACAGCTGTGTCAGGATTTTCATCCAAAAATACAGATACTTGTATTTATTTATTTTTGTTTCTGGTATCTAAATACAGATTTTTTTTTGCACAAGCCTTCAGCTTTAGCATATTTTATCACGAGGATTTGTTCATCGTGTCTCATTTCAACAAAAGCTTCAGACAGGCTTTGTACCTCATTCATGACCTCACAAAGAGCCATGGTTGATGACTGAAGGGTTTTGCTGGTTTTACGCAGCATTTGAAGGGTTGGCTAATTTATTTCTAATCCTACTGTAAAGTTAAAGGATTAAATTTGCAGCAATATCACTTTGCCTGTGTCTCTTACTTTGGCGTCAGCCGTAGCTTCAACAGTCTTTTTTATTGCTTCAATAACTGCTATTGACAGTTCATAAACAGCTTCAGCGTGGCAGTTCCACCTTGTTTCACAAAGTGACTTTAACATTTTAAGTTTGAAATTAGTTGCTTTAACCAGCTCCTCAAACACATTGCTTCGGGTTGGCTGCTTTTATTAACATTATAAATAAGCTGTATGCTATAAAAATCTAAAATTCAAGGGGCAATTTTTGTGCGATGCACAAGTTCTGACCAGGGTATTAATCAGACAATGTGCATAGCAATGTGCGTACATAATGGATCCAGTCATCTGATCATCTCCTTACAATATCTTGCATGTACTCCTGTTCAATCAGTCGCCATGATGCAACCATTACATCTTCAAAGGACGCAGTTACTACATTTCCCAAATGACGCCCATATTTCAATGATGCTTTTGATTTAATTAAATACCCATTTTACGTTGCTTTTTCAACCATTCTAAGCAATTATTTTAAGTAATAATTCTAACCAATTATTTATTTTACTATAAGCAAGTATTATCCGGTTCAAATTTTAATTCCTACTAATCTTTCTAATTTTTATTTTCAGGACTATTGGGGGTGTAGCTGCACCCCCGTGCAACTCCGCGGGTACGCTTATGTTGGTAGAGTGTGGTGCTATTATTTTAATTATGTTTATGAAAAAAGTCTCATTTAATTTAACAAATCTTACAAGCTATAAGTAAATGCCTCTATTTTTATGTAAAGGAACGAGAAAGTATATGCGGTATACCATACCATTTTGTAAATGCACGTTTGTGTTGTAATGGCTCTTTAATTCACAACTTGGAGTAAAGAGGCGGGTATAGACCCACAGTAGGAGCACAACATCCTTTGGGAATCCTTCAAGTGTAGGAGACCAATAGCGCATTCGCCATTGCAATCTCGGTCATGGTAGGCCACTGCTTTCACCATTTCGATTGGCTTATAATTTGGCTGTATAATTTAATATACTTTGTATATGATATATTATATGGAGCATCGCAAAGAAAACCCCAACTTATCTAGAACTTACCTGATATTGAGTTCTTATAGATGGATTTCTCGTTCATCAGCATGTTTGCGGTGATGGAGAATTCATAAGGGTCATATGTAAGATTCATACAAGCTGTAAAAAGAGAATTAATACTTGGGTCTGGTTGTAAAGAGGTTTTAAAAGTATTCTAGTAATATTGCTTTCAACACTCCCTAATGTGAATCAATTAAATACATCTAGTAATAATGTATAACCTAAATTACTTAATATAGTTATTCACAGGGTACTGAATGGAAACCCAATGGCAAGAGATTATTGGGAAGACTTAGACCCAGACGGGAGGATAACATTATAATGAACATGAAAAATAATAGTGTAATGAATTGGACTGGATAGAACTAGCTCAAGATAGAGAGATAGGTGGCGTACTTTTATAAGTGGGACAGTGGACTTTAGAGCTCCTAATGCCATAGAGTAAGTAACTTAAACTTTTGGTCAAGTTGGTTGAAATATATTGTTTGAAAATGACTTTCTCTCTTTCTTTCTTCCATCCTCCTTGCCAACCCAACCCAAGTTTTTCCTTTCGACAGTGACTCTAATCCATTTTAATCTGATTATTTTAAAAATTAAAGCTTATGCACCGAGGATGTGCCCAATTTTTTTCTTATTTCATGAACACTCAAAGGTAAGCAGCAAATTCAGAAAACAACAATTTCTTATGACAGAAATTTCTCGGGTTTTACATAACCACATTTTTTAAAATAAAATAATTTAATTCAAGGTTTACCATACCAAAGTTTACAGTACAAATTTTCAATAAGAAAGTGGCAATCTATATAACAATTTACGTTAGTTGATGAATGTATGCATGCTATTATGATAGGGCTAATCTCGCAGTAGACTAGACTCCCGATGACTGATAGATCAAGGTTTGAATCTTGGTCGAGTCAACTGAGGTTGGTTTTCCAGAATGGTTTTCCACTCCCTCCACGCAAATGAGGGTACACTTCCTCTAAATATAACTTTCCTAATCTCTAAAACCATTAGCGTAATTAGTACATAAGCCTATAACCCGAATGGGTAGTAAGACGTGGTGCTAAAAAAATAAAGTTCGCTATGTCATCAAAAGGTTGTTTAAAATAAAAAGGGTCTTGAATCGTAGATTTTCACAAAACGCTGGAACTGCTGCTAAAATTTACTACTAACTCTTTGTCTCAGACTTGCAATAAAGTTGACTTAGGCAATTTTTCGCCTGGGTACGACTAGTATGGATGTTAAAAGAGAATAATTGTATACATTTCCACTGTAGCACAAATTACTTTCGGATTTTATACTACATTTTGACTTGTTGTGTTAACGGTTGTATTGTGTGTTGCCTTGTTTAATATAATATATATAATATCTGCATACTTTCACAATGTAAGCGTTTATGATAATTCTCCTTGGAAACAGCTTCCCTTTCTTAAAGATCCCACATCACAATGGCCGACCAAAGGAGGGAGCAAAAGGTTAATATTATTCCAGGCCCTTACGTTTTAGGGGGCCCCCGATTGCCCAAACATCTCCCAGCATTCTAGTTCATTGCAAAAGTGGCGCATTAGACCATGTGGCCAAATATTCAAGGATAACATCCCGCCCGGAAATTATAATTGGTCAAAGTTCTAAACGATGTAGAGGCGTTTAGAGGGGATTTCGGAGTTGTACACAAACCCTAACAAAAAAGTGGATATTCTCTCTACTTCACCAAATATACAGCTGCTGACTCTATCTAGTCAACTAAGTCTACAGCTCGGTTTTGATCCTAAGACTAATCTGATCAAAGTCCGAAAGTCACCGTACGCCGCAAACATTCTACTAGGCTAGTCCTCGCAAATGTATATCTACATGGATATCGTTGATCCTCAGACCGTGGGTGATATTGTGGCACGCTTTTACGTATCGTTGGTATCAACAACACCAACTATGTCTACGGTATACATAAGACAGTTAGCTATACTCCGTTGCACTACGTGCCTGTACTTAGAATGGAAATTGAAAGCTTGGACATCAATGTAAGAACAGACACTGGTGAACCTGTACTATTTTCGTTTGGAAAAGTGTGCGTGAAACTTCATTTTCAACGCCGCTCAACATAAACTATCCCTACCAGAGATAATACGTCAACCAGGCTGGAACAAGAATATCTTCGGTCTACCACGGTGATCCCCATAAACGCAAACATGGAATAGGAAGTTTTTTCAGAGGCCTTTTCAAGAGCGTCGTACCGTTACTAGGAAGCGGTGCTAAAGCCATTGAAAAACAGGCGCTTCATACGGGTATCAACGTGCTCTCAGACGTCGCTAATCAGTGTTGTCCTTTCAAAGAGGCCATACGGCAGCGTGTTGGCGAGGCTGGAACAAAGTTTAAACGCAAGGTTGAGCAGAAGATCAACACACTGATGTCCGGCTCAGGCTATAAAGGGCGTCGTAAGAAGACCCAACATCAGTCTTCTGTAGTTGCCCAACGTAAAAAGGTTCAAAAAGTAGCGGTAGATATTTTCAGTTGAAATGTCGTTTATACACCCCCAGTCCCGCGAGTGTGCCAGCAGTGAACTCGATTTCTTTTCCGTCCCACCCAAGTAAACCAGTCTTGAAAGTGGACAACGGATCCAGTACAAACCTGTCTCTTCCCTCACCAATGATTAACCCATCCAATTTACCGTTACAGGTCAAGGCGAGTTCTATATCAATCTTTCACAGACCACATTCTATCTCAGGGCGGCTATAATGAAACCCAACGGTGGCGCTTTCACCGAGGTGGAACCATAGCCCCCGTCAACAACTGGTTGCTTTCATTATTCACACAGGTGGATGTGTTTTTAAATAAAAAACTAGTCTCACCAGCCAGCAACACGTATGCTTATAGATCATATATTGAGACGCTGCTCAATTACAACAGTGAATCCAAAAGAATACATTTGACTTGTGGTATGTGGTTCTCCAACCATCCCGGAACCTTTGAAGAGGTTAACGCTGGCAACAAGGGATTTGAGGCTCGTCGCAGTCTAACCGCAAAAATTAAGACAGTGGATATTTTGGGGTACCTACACGGTGATGTGTTTTACCAAGAGAAATACCTTTTGAACGGCACCGAACTAAGAGTCAAGTTGGTCCGTTCTGGAGACGGGTTTAGTCTTATGGCCGTTCGTGCTTTCTAAGGTTCATATCGTTGAAACCTGTATTATTGTGCGACGTGTCAAAGTAGCGCCTTCTATATTGTTGGCACATGCCAAAGCATTAAACATCAGTCCCGCAAAGTATCCCACTACCCACGTGGAAGTAAAAACACTCACTATTCCTAGTGAGGTGCAAGGAAAATCACTGGACAACGTATTCACTGGACAGTTACCTAAACGATACATCGTGGGATTTGTATCAAACGCGGTGTTCAACGGGGACGCCACCAAGAACCTGTTCAGTTTCCAAACCTACTGCATGAACCATTTCTCGCTTTATGTGGACGGGGAACAAGTGCCGTCGAAACCGTTATAGACCGATTTTTCAAACGGCAACTATGTCATGTCCTACCACACACTGTTTTTAGGAACGGGTATCTATTTCATGAACGAAGGTAGTGACATCACACGGGAAGCCTTCCCTAAGGGATATCATCTAATGGCTTTTGATCTTACACCTAATCTGTCTGCCCATATGACATCGCATTGGAATTTGACGAGGCGTGGCTCTCTGAGCATCGAAGTGAGCTTCACCAGAGCTCTCACCGAAACCGTCAACTGTATCGTGTACGGGGAGTTTGCCAACATCATCACCATCGACAAGGACAGAAACATCGTGACCGATTATGGAAGTTAATATAAGTGACTTCCCGGCCCTTACACCCGTCATTTAAATCATGGACGTCATTGTAGATATCCAGAGCTTCATCGATGACAGCAAAGAGTTTATCGTCAAGAAACTGAGTGTTTTATCTGTATGCGGTACATTACTTCAACATTGGGTGTTAAAATCCCCTAGCGGCATCGCGGAACTTTCCGCCACTGCTAAAAAGCAAGCTGACTATATCATCAACAAACCGCACGGTATTCCCTGGGATAGTGGTGGTGTGGATTACAGCCTGCTCGAATCCATCATATCCCATGCCACAACGCGTGCAGAAACAGTCTACATCAAAGGAGGAGAAAAGAAAAAGTTTCTAGCCAAATACACGCCTATGGCTGTCATAGATCTGTATGAGAGAAGTTGTTTCTCTATGAAAACACTTAAATTGGGCCGCACCATGTGCATGGTAAATAGTTCTGTTTGGAATTTCTGTTCGGCCTCCATTTTTTGGGGACTTCTAAATTGGATGATTGAAGATGGACACGCGCACGACAAGACGTGCGCTGAAAACAAACTCGTGGTTTCGTTCTGTACGGTCAGGTGTTTTCCCTTCTGATCAAATACCCGCAAGAATAGCGCGATCTGCCGATCTCGTTATCAACATGGACTCACACACCAAGCCTGGGACGCATTGGGTCACCATCTTTATCATCAAGAACGGCGTGGGAGAATACTTTGACAGCTATGGTTTTCCACACCATATAAAATCATATTTGGACATCTGGCATTTATAAGCAAAAACACTTCCCGCACGTCTCATAACACAATACAATTTCAAAGCATAGCCTCAGACGTTTGCGACCATTACTGTCTCATGTACCTTCTCTATCGCACCCAGAAAATTCCAACTAAAACTTTCCTAGCCCTATTCTCACCCACCAATCATACAGTCAACAACGCTAAGGTGTTGAGATATTATAACACATTTTCAAGACGCAAGGGTACTTCCACCCCTCAAGAGGCTTTGTCCAATCAGTGCGCCTTGTCTTCCCCTATAAAAAGGGGCGTCCCGTTGGCGTGTCAGCTATAATCACGACAGTCGTCAAAGCAATCAAACATCATGGTAGGTCAAGACGTTTGCACCCGCAAAGCAAAGCCGGCGAAGCCTATCACCATCACCAGTATTTTCAACACTTTTTTTCCACTGGATGAAGTCAACGCCAAACGAGTCATAGTTGGCATGAGTGTCAATAACATATTTACGCCCTATTTCCATCTAGAAAATGCGGAGGGGATTGTGTGGTGTTTAACCGTACAGAGTGGCAAGAACTGGGCAACTACAATCGGTCATATTAAAGTTTTTAACATCACGCAGCCTCCTCAGAAGATTAGTCTGGCTAATCATGAAATCTCTCTTAGACGCATGTGCGGTGACCGTATGGTCATCATTAGCGAGAAACAAGACGCCCTACTCAAAAGGGTCACCTATCTAGCACCCATCTGGGTGCGTTTATGTGAGGTGTGGGACCTCATCGACGTCGCCGTCGACCGACGGGATATGTGGTCGACAACCGTCGCACAATATTGCAAGGATTTGATCGACACACTTGTCGTGGATGTATGCGACACGCTAATAGAATCAGCGGATGTCATCGATCTCGAATAGCGGTGGAAACACACATCAGAAACCTGGATCTTATTGTTGCTACCTACTATACACGTCAAGTCATCGGTTTGGACTATTACATGTTGGATTGTGAACTAAAAACCATTTTACTAACACATCTAAGAGACACTGTAGAAAAAAGTATGAATGAATATATGCGTCATTCCTGTAAAAGTGTATAATAAGTATTTTGTAATGTATAATAAATATATGTTTGTAATATTGTGTTTTATTCACGCAAAGCCTGTTTGTCCCTTACCTTATCCCAATACGTAGGGTAGCCAGATACGAGTCTCGACTTGTCGAGCCACCAAACTGGCACCAAGAATGAACAGGGTAAATGACCATTTGTACTAGCTCAAGTTTCAAGGTCACGATCTAGTCTTGTCGAGCCGCCAAACTGGCGCCAGGGTTGCGATGACGTCACCGGGAAAATCCATCACCAAATAGACGGGGAAAGAGGGAAGGGTTGTGTTGCGACACCAAAATATATTCAGGGGCTTGAGACAGGGAACCAATGCTCACACTCTACGCTAAACGTTCGGCGAGATAGGATGCTCTTGCACGCTCCCGCCCTCACTAGCGATGCCGACATTTTATGGGACGTCACGGGAAGAGTGCCCGACGCTACGGACTGCACGTTCCCCCACTAATAAATAAAAAAACTCCCACATGAATAAAAAATTCCCACCCAAAACCCTTCCCACAGAGACAAATAATCAAATGAGACAAAAAATCAAATTAGTCAAAAAATTATATGGGAAGAAAGCCAGGGCTATTTATAGCAGCAAATCACAGCGCTGTTTTACCTGGGCCTACACGCTACTTTGATTTTAGTGAGGTTAGAACGGAATTTTTTTAATCTCTTAACCAAGAGAGAATATGAAAAAATAAAATCATCGGTAAACAGAAGTGCAAATGGAAGTTGTCAAAATTAATAAATAAAAGTGTACAATCTAGGCCTATATTTTATGGTCTGGAAATTTCTTGAATAAAGGAGGAAGAGTCATCATAACCTTTGGCTAAACATTCAGTCGATAGATTTATTTATTTATTTATCACCGCATCTTACTACCCATTTGGGTTATACGCTTAAGTACTAATTTACCCTAATCAATTAGGAATTGGGAAGGTTGAATTTAGAGGATGTGAATCCACATTTGCATGGAGGGGAAGTGGAAAACCATTTAGGAAAAAACACCCCCAGTTCACCCTACCGAGATTCAAACCTTGATCTCCCCATCATCAGCAGTCTAGCTCAACACGACTAGCGCGTTAGCTAGCTACGCAACCGAGGCGGGTTCAGTGGATAAAGTTTCCCTGTCGCGTTGCGCGTGAAATCTTGACAAGTGCAGGGCATAGAGTCCCGCCTTCTATTGGGTGGCTGGTAATGCCTATATCGGCCGTGGCCACATACAAGGTATGTACTAGTGACTAGACACTCAGCCTTACGGGAGATTCGCTGTGCTCCTTGAGCCAGGTTGAGTCCTTGGGCACTAGGAACTAGGAAGTGCTAGTTGCAGTTCTCAGTGATAACATCACTTCCAAGTGAAACAACCCACTTTCAGCAATATCGTCCCCTTCCTCCCAACTCACCCCCTTACTACCTTTAATGAACAAACATTTTCAGACTAGTAGCTAGTCGATGGTGTTTGAAGATCGTTTACAACTAGACCTTTTTCAAATATTCACTTTAGCGAAAAT
>CABFWO010000278.1:259997-324973 GCA_902155825.1 Timema genevievae | reverse complement strand
GGGGGGGGGGTTGGCTTATGCGAAGGGAGTTGGGGTCGCCACTTGAAACTAGCTTTGTGAAAGCTGGTTTATTGACACTATAAGGCAATTTTTGTCTGATATCTAGTAAAAGCATATTAAAGTAAGCTTTATATATATCTGCTTAGTAGAGATGTTTCGTGGGAATGCACGTAGTGATCCCTATGTTGAATAACTCAAACTCTCTCAATGAGTGCAGCCATTTTAACTTGGAGACCGTAGGTTTGGTGAATATCTTGTTTGTGGCCGTGGCCGTGTAGCGCTAGTGTTCCTCGCTCTTGATAATTACTATGTTACCTGTCTGGTCTATGTTGAACGTTTGCATACGTATCCCAGCGCAGCAACCGCACGTGAAATCTTGGCAAGTGCAGGGCATGGAGTCCCGCCAGCTTTTGGGCGGCTGGTGTTGCAGTTGGCCGTATCCTGAAGCGCTGGTGTTCATCACATTGTAGAAGAACACCTCCGGTTCATCATCAAGTGCTGGCACTGGGAACAATCACACATAATAAGTAGTGTCGTGTCGTGGAATGTTGCCAGGTTACACAGAGTCAGTTAGACTGTATCTGAATGCTCTCATCGGTCAGATATCAACAGAGATACATTTACATATGAGGTATTTAGTACCTAGCCTATGTACAATTGACTAAATGAAGAGAGAGGGAGCAAGAACTTACCACACGGACATTTTTAACAAGCTCTACTTATTCTGACAACACTTTGCGCCGCGCCACTGATAATAAGGGCTGTATTAAAGAACGAGACTTGAGAATAGTTTGGGTGCTAATAAAGTGTAGGTAGAGTTTTACTGCCTAGTCCTAGCTCTTTATTAGAGCTCCACTCTAGGTCTGATGTCATTTCTTGGTAAAATAACAGTTCTTGTTTCTTAACAAGCAGATTTCACCACTTTAACTCCATTGATATATCACTAGCCCTAAAATAACAATCAGATTTGTTCTTTTATACCTCCACTGGATCCTACCATATCCCTCAAGTTAAAAATAAAGGCCCTATTTGACCATTTCTAATAAATACAAACCTGTGAACTTGAGGGGGTGTAAAGACAAGCTATATAGTAGGGTCACAATAGGAGAAAACTCGTAGACTATAAATAAGTGTATAGCGGTCAACAAATATATGTCAATGGTAGAGAGGGGAGATTAGGACTAGACCTCCTTCCCTAATGATGGCTGAGGGTAGTGAGGATGGGAGCGGTTGGGTGTAGGGAGAAAAGAGCCTGTTCCAAGATTCAATGCTAATTAGCACCCATACAAGTCTGACTCATTCATTCTATCAATGGTAAGCCTCTGCTGGGAGAAGACCTTTCGTATGAATATATGAGTAGTTAGTTGCATTTAGAAATGTAAAATAATTTTATTATCCAATTTTACTTTTTCATATTAAGAGAAAGTATTGTGATCGTGAATAAATAGATCTCGAGAAAATGACGAATATTTACGTTTTATGTGAACACGAACCCAAAAAAGTGGATTTTACAATTCTGTCTGTCCCTGTGTCAAGTGTGTCCATGTCCACGAACCCCAAACGGCATGATAGATTTTGTTCAAACTTGATATTTAGATTTTATAGGGCCACACCACACAAAATGGCTTTATTTTTTACCTTAGCCTTTCAATTGAGAGTAGTTTACTGATGAGTAGTTTTTTGAATTCCAAATTCCAAAGATTTTGTTTAAAATGCGTATTTAGGATTTGTTTGACATGACAAATAGCATTGTATAATTGGTTTATGGGCAAACATTCGTTAGAAGGTAGTTTATTGATGGAGAATTTTTGAAAATCATATATATTTCAAAAATATCTCTAACGATTTTGTTCAAAATTTACATCTGTAGATTGTATGGTATGACAAATAACAATATATCAAGGGGATAAAAAAGAGGCTAAATGAAGTAACAATAAAAATTCAAAATTTACAGGAGATAGAAAAAACTAAGTAGATACTCATTTACTCAATTTGTTTTGCTATAAAATAAAATAAATATTACAAGTATTTGATTATTTAGCTATTCAAACGAGAAGATAATTCAATTAAATTAATAGTTACTAATAATTTATTACTAAAGTTTGGCTCTTTAGCCTCTAGACTTGTACTTTACATGCTTGTTTTGATGGTTACGCCTGAATTAATTTGTGCGTTACGCCAATTGACCCGTTTGTTTCTGATACCTATAGCATACTTTCAATCAAAGACAGGTGAGGCTTACGTTAATGATTGCAATCGTTTATAGTTGATGCAGGTTACGCCACTTGACCTGTTTGTAAAATGTTCACAGTGAATGCAAAATTAAAGGGAAATTGATTAATTAAACCATTTATAATAAAGTTAGGATTAGGCCAATTGTTCAGAAGGTGTATTTTAAACTAGAGAACATAAAAATAGCTTAACCTAATTTTATGTAATTATTTTGCTTATGCCCTTTGAGCCTAATACCCTCGATGTATTTGTTTTTGGGGTAAACACTCGTTTACTTATTGCTGATTTTTCAAAAACTTGGAAATATTTTACAAATGGTTCTAACGATTTGGTTCCAAATAGGTATATTGGGAGCGTTTGACATGACAAATAACCGTGCATACTTGTTTTTGGGGTACAAAGTAATTTATGGGTAATTTAATAATGACTTTTTAAACAACTGGATTTTTTTAAATAGCCCTAATAATTTGATTCAAAATGGTTATCTTGGTAGTGTTTGACATGACAAATAACCCTGTAGACTTGGTTTTGGGTACAAATTCAATAAAGGGCCATTTACTGATGAGTGATTTTTGAAAATTCGAAATATTTTGGAAGTGGATGTAACTATTTTGCTTAAAATGTATATCTTGAGAGTGTTTGACATGAACGTGGTAAATATAGCTGTATACTTGCTTTTTGGGGGTAGTTTACTGATGACGTTTTTTATTTGAATACTTTAAAAATAGCTTTACTGTTTTGGTTCAAATCGTGTATCTGTTAAGTTGCTTCTATTATAGATTATCACATAGATTTGTTTATCTAAAAAAACCTTTTAATAGTAGTTAACTAATGATTGATTTTTGTAAAATTTTATTTAAAAAACAATAGCTCTAACAATTTGGTTCAAAATTTATATTGGGCGACTATTTTACATTATCAAGAATAATGTATCTTTATTTATCTCAAATAAACAATTATAAACTGTACAAAATTTTAATTTTTTGTAAATTAACCTTGAAGATTGAACTCAAAATGGCAATCTGGGAATAGTTTTTCATGATAAACAAGACTACGTTTTTATTTTACAAGTAACAAATCATTTTAGGGTAGTTAACAAATTTTCCTTTTTTGAAAATTTATTCATAAAGGTTGATTATTGTGATTAGCAAATTATATGATTGTTTTTATGGGTAAAACATATTTAAGGGTAGTTTACTCAAAACCTATTTTTGAAAATTATCTTCGAAGCCATAGTACACGATATGATAAAGTTTGTGCGATTGCATTTTTAAAATAATTTTTCTCCCAGTGCATGGCATATTTAACCGTGAGAGATACAGACAGTATCTAGCTCGGGCACCGTGTACTGTATGTAGACTTTAAGCCACTTTGTGAGAACATATCTTTGCCTAGGATATACCTTGTAGGTTGTATACACGTCGTACCTGCAATGGGATGATCTGATGACAGTGATTATGAAGGTGTGGGGGCAGTGGATCCAGTGTGAATCTTAAACCTTACTTAAATCTAATTAACCATACCATAGTGACCATAGAAACAGTTCCTCTTTCAGAAAAAAATACCTATGGCACCACTGAGAATTGAACCTGAGACCTCTAGATTAGTAGCCAGGGGTTCTGACTACTAAACCGGGATACTAGTAATTTACCTATGGCAACCTTACTTTAGTCGGGTGTTTAGTTTTAGCCACTAAATAAAGCTATATAGTGATAATTAAGAATCGTATTAAGGCCGGTACAAACAGAACGCTAAGCTAAGCTAAGCTTTGCTCTGCCTTGCTACGCTACGCTATGTTTTCTCCGATTGCTGGCCGGGCAATTTTTACATCTCCCATCTTGATCTAACTTACGTTGCACATGCGCATAACGTAGCTTGAGCTCCGTGTTGAACAGAAGCAGTGCTGGTTTGGTGAAAATAACAAAAGAAGTGTAGAAGTTTAGTTTTCAGTTGGTTTCACGTGTGTTTAAGTAATGTTCTATTTAGGTTTTATATTTATTACGTGTTTTCATATTAAAATTGAAGCGTTAGTTGAACAAGTTAAGCCTCCACCTCTTAAATTGTATTCATCTTCCAAAGCAACTTCTAACAGCAGCATCTTTTCTTCCTCAGTGCAATCACCTGAACTCAAACTAGACATTTTGGAGAACGCCATAACTTAACTTCACTGGAGCAGACCAGAAAGAAACACCATTGAATTCGGGAGACGAAAGAGAGACCTCAGCTTAGCCTAGCTTAGCAATGAGTGTGAAACCAAACTGGCAAAGTCTTGGCACAGCACAGCAAAGCTTAGCTTAGTATTCTGTGTGTATCGGCCTTAACCTCTTGGTGTGGGCTGTGTCACAAGAGACAACCATTGA
The DNA here is from genome assembly GCA_902155825.1 of Timema genevievae. Taxonomy (NCBI): domain Eukaryota; kingdom Metazoa; phylum Arthropoda; class Insecta; order Phasmatodea; family Timematidae; genus Timema; species Timema genevievae. Next base: position 320,381 of record CABFWO010000278.1, on the reverse strand, counting down.
TCAGAACCATCTCGTCGCTAGAGTGTTTGACTGTCACGTTTGCCCCGACATTTTAGAATGATACTAGAGTTCAAATAGTTCTCAGGTGCACTGAAAGTTATTTCCCCCCAATAAATTGACTGTTCATACTTTCTCCACTCGCACGTTGGTTTACGCCCTATTTACTCTTAATTACTCCTTATCTTTAGTCCCTTGATTTATTCTTTAGTAGCCTTTGAATTAAAACATTAGTTAAAAATATTAAGAAGTTGATTTGTTTTTTTAAATTGTAACCAACATTTTAGTACCCGTCCGAGCTATCCACATATTTACACTAATGGAGTAGAGATGAGATAGGTTATAATTAGAGGAAGTGTATTAAGGAGTGGGAAACCTTTAAGGTTGGGATGTAGGGGACGTGAGTTAGGGGCAGTATTCTGGAAGATTTTGTAATAAAACAGTTTTTGGCCAAACTAAATAAAATATTGCTCCAGTAAAATCACAGAGTTTAATTTTCTTCACATGGTGATATCAACAGTTCCTAAATATCTGTCATAAACATAGTTGACCTTGATGATAAACTTTAAAGTTGAGCCTTTAACTCACCCATCCCCTACGCCCCCACGCCCCTTACACAATCAGATCAAACAAGATGACAGTGACGCCTTAGTTGGCTAGTCTGCCAATGCGGTTGATAACACTCTCTCTCTCTCTCTCCGTGATGCTACGGCAAGGGCGATTCAATTTCATGGTTTTAATTTGTCTAAGCAATAATGTTTTACTTTCTTGCCTTTTTATTCAATAATGACCACAATGTTGTGTTTGTAAAACTATACAAATTTAAACGTTTGCCTGCTGTATTTATGGTAGCTAATCAGAATCGTCACTTTCTTTTTTAATTTAGGGCCTAATCAATATAAATATGCAGCTTCTGTTTTTCTTTATCGCCATGTCTTACTACCTGTTCACTGCTCAGGCTATAGGCACATATTATAACCACTCTAATGGGATAAGTATAAAGAAGGAAGCATTTTAGAGGAAATCTACCCCCACATGTGCGTGGAAGGAGAGTGGTAAACTATTTAGATAAAACCACCATCATTAAATCCAACCAGTATTCAAACCCCGATATGTCCGTAATCGTTACTGTTGTCGGTTCTTCTTTGAAATATATTTATCATAGAATTTAAAAACACTGAGATTTTTAGCAAGTACAGTTATACACTCTACTTAAAAAAAACTAATTTTACCTTGAATTGTGCTGACTTCCAATCGACGTTCAGCTTCCAAGTAAACAGCAATAACAGAATATTTCATCCACACCATAATAAGTGAAATAATACGTTTGGGTGACATTTTAACAGTTAGAATCTGAAAAATAATTAATTTAATATACGCTTTTTATTTTATTTTATAATAAGTTAATTGTGTGTAATATAACTAAAATAAATTGCTATGGTGCTCATGGATACTGGAACGTTTTTTGTCCTAAAGAAGTAAAGGGTTGGGTTAGTGGGGGGAGGGTGGGAATGACGTTATATCCGGGTTAAGTTAGGTTGAGTGAAAAATACCAAAGGGTGCGTGCATGTAGCTTGGTACAACATGCGATTAGAAGGAATATATTATTATCGTATGCTAGAATAATAAAAGATAGAGAATTGCGATATTCCTTCTATTCCTTTCCTGCGAAATTATGTGAACACTGTATAGCATTTTATTCTTCATTTAGTTACTGGCAATGTTGATAAACCATTTCGAAACAAATACGTGCAGTACATGTCAACATATTAACTTGTTTCAACTAAAGTTTTGCTTATAAATAGGCTATTATTATTTTACTTTCTCCTCCTTAACTACAAAACAATATAATATTAGGGACGTGTCAAACTCGTGTGTGTTGAGAAGTCTTAGCAATGAAAATAAAGATAGAGTTTAATCAAGCTTATTCAATATTACTACGTCGAGAGCAGGGGCGACCCGGCCTGTTCATAGGGGCTAGAGGGGGCCAGAACCACCAATACTTTAGGAACACAACAAGAAAATATTTGTCTTTTCATTTAATAACATATTTTGTAAGAAACATTAATACGAAGTGGAGCACTATCCTCTACAAACAGTAAATTATTCGATTCGTTATAGAGTATTCCAGTCCCAAAAGGATTCATTACTCACTGCAATCGTCACGCGACTATAGTAGCGCTTGAAGCTCCAATGAGTAGGCCTAAATGGAGAAGTTAACATGGGCCAGCCCCTCTCAGATAAGCCCCGTCGTTCAGTGGGAGATATCTCTCAAGGCCATTCCACTCCGCGCTTCCCAGTAGTTAGTTCACTGGGCCGGATTTGGCGGGCCCGCGATTCGATAACGATGGTTTATATTTTGTTTTAGCGTGTATTAGTGTGTGTTAAAGACCCAATAAGTAAGGAGACGAGTGAAACTGATTAATTAAAATGAACAAAGTAAATTATTTACCAAACACTTCAGTTTGTTCATTAAAACTGCAAGAAAAACTTGAAATTAAACGTTTAGGAGTTCATCAGCCTAGTGACATTACATTTATGCAGGTGGATGGCAAGGAAAAAAAACTTCTTCTAATGTGTGGTTTGGTAAACAATAATTGTGGTTAACTAAAGTGAGTGAAGAAAAACAGAGCTTATTTTGTTTTTATTGTTTATTATTTGATTTGTACAAGTAATGTCATAACTTGGTAAGTTTAATTCAAAACATTTATTATTTTATTATTTGTGTTTGTAGATTTGTTTTGTAATTTTTAAAAATAAGAAAACTTATACGAATTTAATTTAATATGTTAACACGTAGTGAGAAAAAATCATTGCCGGTAAGCTTTACCTAGCCCAACCAAAAATAAATATCACGCACCGCCACTGGTCTCAAGAATTATATATAAATCGTTGCACAGTTCTTCCTAAGTCCTGCCTCCCAAATTATCTCTATTATTATTATTATTATTATTATTATTATTATTATTATTATTATTATTATTATTATTGGCATTGAAAATGTCCTATATTATTTATTGAAGGCAATATTAGCTTTTTCTACCAGTTAAAAAAATAGCCAATTAAAAAATATTTCATATAGGCCTACATAACTTACAACCACTTCAAAAATGTGTTTGTCACTTTGTCAAATTTGTTTTATCACTTTGACAAGTGATGTAAATCGACTTCATTGGTCAAGAGACTAGACAGTTTCGAGGAGAATGGAGACGAGATTGTTTATTTTCAATATATTATGTTGGACTGTCAAAATCGGCCAAAGAAACTGTGAATCAACTACAGAACTTAGTTAAAACCATCTTAAGGACACTATCTGACAGTTACAAAAATTACTAGAACTACTTTCATATATGTAAAACTTATACGTCAAATAATGTGATCTGCAACAATCCGTATTGGTAGATAATATCAATATCTATAAACTAATACTAACAATATAGTAACATGTTTTTAGAGTTGACAGAAAATACATGATTGTATATTCTCAAAGGTCATTCCTACCTTGTTTTGTAGAAAAGCGACTGACTCAGAGACAAAGTTGAATCCTGAAGAGGCGTACTTGACCAGCTCACCGACACCTAACTGTCCTGGTCTGCACACTGTCCTCCAAGAAGCGCCACGATATCGTCTTTTGAAGAGCCAAGACAGAACCGGTCGCACGTAGTGTGGACCTTCTCACGAGCCAACGAACTAGACACCTTCCAAACCACTTGCCAGTTGCCAAATGATCGACCCCGGGTGATGTCAACATTTACTGTCTTAGCGAAGGGGTCAACTTGTCAGTTTAGCGCATCAGTGAGCATGCGGTCTAGCCGTCAAGCTCGTGTATCCTGGTTTTGTCAGTGATGTGGATGTTGGGGATTCAAATAGCGATTTTTTAAATTTAAATCATGGATAGTTTTCAACTCCTCCCTTCATGTATATGGGGGAACATTTATTCTTTATTCTACCTTCCTCATCCTTACCTCATTAAATTAATTAAATTGGGCATGGCCTGAGCAGATAGCAGGATGTGATGGGGAGGTGGGGTGGTTAAGGGAGGGGGGAGAGTTGCAAGTATTGGTGTGACGTCAGGTTCAACCTGTAGTTTAGAAATCCGCTTAGGGTGTACAAGATGGTTTTGAATTCTTTTTAGCACACAAATATTTTTTAAGACACGGCCTTGCACTTAAGTTATGCACAGCATAGGTATCTTATAGAAATGAACTTTTTTTGCCATTGCTAATTCTAAAAAAAAAAAAACACTTTTTTATGTTAATATAATAATTTTATTTATATTTTAAAGTAAATATTTTTAGTGAATACTTGTAAATTGTATTGATGCTGAGAATTATTCTGGTCACATCAATTTGGTTTCCTTCTAACAAATACAACACAACTTTTACCAGTAGACACACGGACAAAGACGTCAGTCTCGCCTTGTCTGATCAGCTGATGACGCAACAGGTCGGAGTTTGACAACCAGCCGGGTGTGTTTTGTAAACCTTCCTCCACGAAAATGTAGGTACATTCCCTCTATAGGCTACATTACTAATATATAGCCTGTTAAAATGCGGATAGCACAAGCAGGTAAAAAAGTTTACAAAATTCAAGAATTGGAGCAATTTTCAACATTAAAAAATATATATTACAAATAAATTACAAATATAACAAATGTAGCAGTTCTTCCATAGGTAGTACATGTTACAAAACCTACCAGCCGGTAACAAAATAATTACAATAAAATAAGACATGCTCGAATAAAATCTATTATTTCTCTCTGTTTATAAAACCTAACTTTAGTGGACCTAATTTTATAAGACCTTAAGTCATAGCTCCTAAAATTTAGGTCCTGTGAAATTATGTGCACTGCATATCATCCAAACCAGTAGTTGTAATAAGGAAGAATTCTGAAAACTGAGAAGCAGTTTACCTCCAACAATAGAATATGCCAGACCTGGCTGACTTATTGAAGTATCGATTAGAATTAAATGGCGTTGTATTATTCAAACTCGACATTTCAATATAACTATGTCAATCACAATGCCTCATCATTGCACAGAGCCTCTGGAACGAAACTTAACACAACCCAAACCAAGAATCATTGACTATGACAACGGATCACATACTATTTGAATGTGTAAGATGAACATCTCAAAAGTACATAATATCAAAACACTGCTGTCCCAGGACGTTCTATAATGCTAGTTGAGCACTTTCCGTCGTATTTGGCGTCTCAGTCTCGGTTCCTTCCTGTATCGTCACTCTTGACGTCGCAAAGGACCTGGAATACGACCGTTGCTGACTTTCCGTCGTATTGGGCATCTCAGTCACGTTTCCTTCCTCTAACGTCACCCTGTACGTCGTAAAAGGCCCAGAAGACGTCCATTGCTCACTTTCCGTCGTATTCGGCGTCTCAGCCTCAGTTCCTTCCTGTAACATCCCCCTAGACGTCGCAAAGAGCTCAAAAGAGGAAGTCGTTATGACGGATGCTCTTCTAAAACCACTCCTATTCCCATCATCATCATCATCGTCGTCATCATCATCGTCGTCCTCGTCGTCCCCCACCCCAATGAGGTCGTTCTCGTCGATGACGTCGTAGTCCTCCTCTTCCTCCACTACCGCCTCCGGGGTGCCTTGGAGTTGAGGGAGACCTCCTCCTTCCTCCGGCTTAACCACAGCCATCCCGTCGGCGCCCACCCTGAGGCAGTCGAAGGAGTGGTCAAACAGGACATTGTTCTGCCAACGGGCTTCTAAGCCGACACACATGTGCAGGTTCCTACCGATGAAGTACACGTTGGAGAACTTGACGCAGAACTTGGCCGCCTGTAGGCGAGGGAGCGGGACGCACACGGGTCTCGGGTTCTTACCTGAGGGATAAATCAAAGTTCTTAGTTTATATCTTATTGGCAGAGTGCTATAGTCAAACAGGAATAAGAAGAACTTTTCAAAAGATTTAGGTCATACGTTTAAATACAAAAGTTATTTAACGACTTCTTCCTTGGGATACGGATGAGGAGGGTAGTTTTAGAGGAAATATATGAAAATTAGCGTGTAAGAGATATAAGAACGCTAAATTAATAAATCCATTATGTAAAACCATCCTCAGAAGACGCAGCCAAGATTTGAACATCGACCTGTACATCGTTGATCAACATTTCTACTAAAAATGTGATATCTTAAACCACATGAGGATCGGTCCAGGTTAAGAAAAAAAAAACATCTTTAGGTTGTCAAATCAAACTGTAAAGATAATATTATGATCTTTTGTGGAGGACTTATAAATTTAATTTATCTTTTATTGCGAAAGTGTATTATATTTTCAACCTTTTCTTAAAACTCATATTAATTTGCTTCAAAGAGTGTCCAGCCGTATGTGATGGAGAAGAAAAAAATTGTTGAAATTAAACGTTTACCTTTATGAAGTGCCTTGAAAATTTCAAGTTGTTTCGACAACAGCTGAAGAATTAGTTTAGATCACGTTACTTTTCTATAAATTCAAGTTAACCTTCATTTTTTAGATACTAAAATGTCTTTAGAAAATGATTAGTTTGTAAGATACTTCAAAAGAAATGGTTATTTTTTTAAACCATCGTTGATTTCTAATTTTCAAATTTTCTCAGGTAGACGCTTATTTTTCTAAGAGTTATATTTGTTCTTACCTGACATTGTGTTTTGATACAAAACTCTGTCGTTGAAGCTCATAGCCATTGTGAAGGAGAATTCATCCGGGTCATATGTGATGTTCATACATCCTGGAAAACAATGTAAATTATTAATTGCATTGCAATCTATCTATTTTTTTTAGATTTCCCTAGTATTTGTATTAAGTATAATACACGTATACACTAAATTATGTATTTTATTGTAAGTAATTTTTTTTAATTATTCAATAATATAAAACTGAGAGAAATCATAAATGATTCGTCTTTGATTAAACTATTTTGTATTAGGATGATAGCGTATAGCCCGAACGGGTAGTAAGTCGTGGTGCTAAATAAATAAATAAATACATAAATATTAGGATGATGTCAGAAAACCATTTACAAAATTAATCAGATCAAATAAAGTACTAAACTTATGGAAATCAATTAACTGTATGTATACACAAAATACACGCTAGAGGAAACTAAAAGCTAAAAAGCTTGCATAAGAAATAATGTTGTGAGAAAAGAACAGTTACTTCAAATATTAGACCTGAAGATGACACTATTTAGCATTGAAACTAGTGGTCAACAAATTGGAAGTAATGCACCCATTTTAACAAGTAACAAGGGACATCATATAAGAAATAAACAATAATAAACACATCCAGTGGCACCCGCAGAAATTTTTTCCAGGAAGGGGCAAAATATATTTCCCCAGCCAATCCACACGTACGCGCCTGAAAACTTTTTTTCTAGCACAGGCACTATACTGGCAATGTAAGGTTACTAAAAATATATACATTGCAAAGAGCAAAGTTTTTTGCTTCAACCTGAAAGCAACTAATAAACTTATAAAAATAAAATGTCATACACTTAAAATAAAAATAAAATTTAATTGTATTCATAGCTCTTTAAACAATTTGGTATCATTAATATGAGCTTAAAGTTAAGAATTTCGTGACATTATTTAAAAATCGCATATTATTATACATTATACAATGATTCGATATACTAAGGTACATTTTTAGGAAGGAAGCACTAGGAAAATAAATATATGGATAAATTATTACTATAGTAAAGTAAGATAAACATTTTTGACATTATTTAATTTACTAGAATCTTATAATTATTTGAACTTACTATACAGCATTACATAAAACATGACCTAATTTAATATAAAATGAAGGCGTATATGGTCATTGCCAAATTGATATACAACCGTTTCTCCAAAAGCAGCTTTGAATTAAGGAAATTATTGAAAGCCAAGCTAGAAAATTAAAAAAAGTTTACAATATTTTCCTGTAATAGAAAATATTTCATGTATTAAATAAATTTGGAAATTCCAAGGTAGGGCCAGTATCTCCCTTATCCGTTATTGCGGACACCCATGAACACATTATATTTAACTTAATTTATACATATTTAATTATTTAACAACGTTTATTTAACCAGATTTTTTAAATATTTTTCATCAATTATTAATAACCTTAAGATAATGTAATGTAAACGAAATTTCAACAAAATATGCTTTGATTCATTCAATCTATTGTTCTCTCAAATATCAATGGAGTTTTAATATATATTTCATTTTTCAATTTTCTTAATAAACACCTATTATACTTTTCAATTAATGTTTCATACTATATATTTTTTAAAGGTTTAGTATTTAATAAATACATATTGCGCTAAATTTCTTATTACACCATTGTAAATACCTCACGACCAATTTTTATCGTATTTTAGATTTATGGCTATATGGCATTTTATAACTGCCTTAAAATATGATTGAAGAATAACCCTGGGCACGGGATGATTTCAGGAAAGCTCAGTGGTTAGAGCATTGACGTACTAAGCCAAAAGTCCCGGGTTCGATTCCCGTGTCCAAGTGTCATTTTTAAATTTTCAGAATTTTATAACAAGCTTTTTAACTTTTAGTTTCTTCTGACGTATATTTTGGGTTAGATCCTCAGCGCTTCCAAAATTTCTCCGTGAAGCAGGGGGTCTGGAACGCGGTCAAACTCACCCTCGCAAGGAAAAATGTGGTACTTGTATAAACAGGTAGCGGCTCCGGTTTAGAAAACTGAGATTAACCACCAGAGGGCTCATTATGCTGACCACATGACACTCTCTATCCGCAAATTCTAGCACTACCATCGCTAACAGTGGCGGCCGATCGGTCGGTATAGCTCGCTTGCGAGCTCATGCCATGGAGTTTTTTTTTGGTACAATTTGTAATATACTCTGTAGCAGGAATACATGTACTATGTTAAGTTGGACAACCTGGAGTGAGCTGTCTAGAGTAGTTTATGGTTGGGAATGATGGACCGCATGTTCCGGTTTAGTCTTAGTGGTCTTTGGCATAGTTGGCATTAACACGTGTGGTAGTGATGTGTTTGGGGTAGAAGACAAAATATGTGTATGTTTAAGGACATAACAGTTTTGCAACAAGGTGATTGATATGCTAACCCATGGTATAGGTTATTCTGCCACAGGTCGCATAATGGCAGCGTTTTGATCAAATCTCGTGGAATTTGATACTACCGAACCCCACACATGGACGAACTACGCGAAGAGGTTGGAACACTTTTTCATTACTAATGATATCGTCAACGATAGGAATAAACAGTATATATTGTTCTGTGTAATCGAGGATAAAACATTTGATCTTTTAACTACGTTAGTTGCACCTGAAGATATATACTTTAAGTCGTTTGGTGATTTAGTCAAAGTTTTAAATGGGCATTTTACAAATCGTATAACCTTAAATTTCACTAAAAGTGATCAGCGATTAGGCGAGTTCATTATGGAGCATGTTGCCAATTTGAGAAGGACGGCTAACCGTTGTAACTTTGGAACATTTACTAATCGGATGTTGCGTGATCATTTAGTGCGGGGTTTCACGGATGAGACAGTGCAGCGCGGAATGCTTTCAACAAAGGAAATGAAGCTATTTCCATAGCAGTGTGTATCAAAGTGGTGTTACAACATAAGTATGCGATGTGGCCAACTTCAGCAACACCACTTTTGTACCAAGACCAATGGAAGGCCCAATGGAAGTATACAAACAGTCTATAATCCACTAGTCTTTACAAAGAGGTTCTAATAATAAACAGAGCTTTTCTCAAAGCCTTCCAAAGGACCAATGGTTGAATCATTGTGACAAAGAGCATCTAACAACTGAATTTTCATGGACAAATTCAAAAATGCTATTTAAAAAAAAATTAGTCATACAGAAAGGACATTTAGAGCTAAAAGACACATTGTTATAAAACAAAAAGTTCATCACCCACACACCAATCATTTAGCGCCCATGGAACCTGTAAGTTCCAAATTGAATATAGCAAATCGGCTTTTTTTTACGGGATTGTAAACCAAAGACAACTCTCCCTTCCATATCAATTAGATGTTGAATAGAATTAAACATCATATTGAGATAGTTTCAATAGCAGCCTTGACATTAAACAGCTCGGCAACCTGTGAACTATTATGTACAGTACTTCTAAAATAAAACTAATGATTTCTGAAATTTGGCTTTTCAGCTGGGGATCAAAACAACCTTTTTGTATCGTGGGTTGGTGTATTTTGGAGGTCATACAATGATGTGTCCATCACAATTCCTGTAGCTGTGGGGGAAGGAAATGTCCTAAGCCTTTTAGGGATAAATTGGTTCACTGAGTTGGGCAGTACAGTGCGAGTAATTTACTGAGTGTACTGAGAGTACTGAGAGTAAATTCATGGAGACAGCACGGAAATTCTCATTTCTTGAAGATTAGAAATTAGAGTAATATGTGGGATCAAGAGTTTCGTTAAAAAATGGACCACTCAGTCCCACCTCAGTATTTACGTAGTCGTTTAGTACCACTAGCACTGGCTGGTGGTGTCAATCAAAAGAGATTACAAGGCTAATCGATGAAGGAATATACAAACCAATATCGTTTTCAAGTTGGGCGACACTCATAGTGATTGTTTAAAAGCGGGACGTATCTCTGCTGTTATGTGGGGAATACTAAAGCATACTAAATAAAACACTCTGCCCCGACAAATTCCCTTTACCAACTCCAATGGAAACTTTTGCGTGCCTAATAGACGGAACTTCATTTTCTAAGCTTGAATTTGCATAGGCCTATGCCAAAGTTAAAGTGGATTAAGACTATGTTACGATATTGACAGCTAATACGCCAAATGGGTTTATGTAGTTGACTAGAATGCCTTATGGATTTAGTGCAGCACAAGGAACTTTCCAGACACCTATTGAAGGTCTACTAGCAAGTATTCTGGGTACAACGGTATTTTTGGATGATATAATATCTGTAAAATATATAAAACAACACAATTTTAGAGTACAGACAATACTACAAAGATTAAGCGTTGCAAGGTTGTGTTTAAGGAAGTACAAGTGCAGATTTGGATTTCCAGCTGGGGCATTTTTGGGTTTTCAGGTAGACACTGAGGGCATTTATTCCTTACAAGACAAGGTTGAAGGTTAAAGCCACCCATACACAAAACTGCATCACCTAAGAACAAAACAGAGTTTCAAGTTTATTAGGACTTTTCAATGCCTAGGAGAAATTTATGAAGGATAAAGCTACAGTCTGTAGTAAAGCATCTACTAGGCAAGGATACACCAGGGCAGTGGACTCAAAACAACGAGAACTCATTCACTAATGTGAATGCCATCTTAGCATAGAAGTAGATTGTTGATACTGTCGTGTGATGTATATCCTTATGGGACCAGAGTGGTCCTCTTCTATGATACGGACAATGGAATTGAAGTTATTGTAACGTTCAGATCAAGAACACTAACACAAGCATGAAGCAGAGCAAACATTACTTTTGAGGTCCAAGTCTTGTCTCAAATTTAATGTAGCTTATGGCATAAAGTGATGGACCACACAAATTTTCCGGTTTAGTCTTAGTAATCGTTGGCCTAGTTGGTGTTAGCACGCGTGGTAGTGATGTGTTTGGTGAAAAGGTATAAAACTTTTATCTGAGTACTTGGACCAGTTCCTACACAATTTAAATAATTGCATGCAACTTTTTGGGATTAACTTCCTAAGGCATAACATGTTCTTCCTTAGTACTCCATCATCCGGAAAATTAAAACTTAATATCATATTGATAGCCAAACATTTATTTTTGTCAACTGAATTGAAACTACGTATAATCTGTAATCCTGATTTTGCATATCATTGTCATCTTGATAATGGTGGCTAAGCTATGTTAGTAGCAACAATATAAATTAATAAAATGAAGAGTTTGTCTGTCTTTCATGGGCATTGCGAGATATCTACACCAGGCATAGGGCTGACATTTTAAGTTTAATAGCCCCTGTGCACAAATATGTGCACCTCAAAGTTATAATTTTTTAATTTTGATTAGATATTTTTAATTTATTAAAAACTGTGCCGGAAAAACTAAAATGAAGAAATTATTCTTTACGTCTGTTTGAAACAAAGAAAATAGTTAAAATGGATTGCGTGATTGCCGTGGGCAAAGCCGGGTACTTCTGCTACTATACAAAATAAAGGAGGCTAGACAGCCTACCTCCGTGCTGATAAGCTGTTACATTAATTCATAGCTAATTCAACAAAGGTGGAAAAGACAATTCCTGGCAAAAATCAAGGAGTGCTTTACAGGAGTATGTATATGTGTTTGTTTGTTTTAATGTAATATGTATGTAAACATTTGTAGAGATACTAGATCTTCCTCACGTGGCTTGATATAGCGAAGGAGTATAATTAATTAAATACTCTCATATGATCCTCCTTGATTCTTGCCAGTGACTGATATGGGGGCTGGATTTTGATTCATGACAAATATGGCTACTGTTTAGCATCTAGATATATTAAGTTGTTGGAATGTAATAATACATGCAACAAACGGAATATAAACTTAATAAATTATTTATTACACTAACACTTTTAATACTAATTCTACCAGTAACACAAACAGTGGAGGCCTAAGGGTTGGGTGAACTGGGCTGCTGCCCGGGGCGTCTGCTCTAAGGGGGTGCCACACAGAGCCCCAACTTAACCTAACGCAACCTGGGCTTGATAGGGTTATGTTAGGTTTGGAGTCGTTAGATTTGGGGATTATTTTAGGTTTAGGGACTATTTTCATATCATGCGCAGGCTACGTTAGGCTAAAGGTTGTTAAGTTGGGGATTATTGCCATATTTTCTTATTATCCCCCGGTTATATAGAGGAGGCACCAATAAGCAATCCTACCCGGGCGCAAAATGTACTTCGGGCCGTCCCTGAACACACGTGATACAAAACTACTCAGTGCTGAGCGGATGTGCAACATATTGGACGTAGAGAGGGTGGAGGCCAATGTAACTATTATGAGACCCCTGTTCCTTCCTTTCCATCGGTCTAGCACTATGTATCTACTTGTCTAATAAACTCTGATAACCTCTCCACGATAAGGATAGTGGTTAGAGGGAGGGGTATGTATGTACCTCTTTGCCTGAGGTTGAAGAGGGCACCCGTGCAGCAGCCGCACTGTCCTTCAGCGCAGGAACACGGGCTCCGTGTCTGCCGCATCTCGGGCTGCAAACCGTCGCGGACCATACCAATGACGTCACTCGCCGGGACTGAAACACACAATGGTTCATTATTATATTATAAACTTTAAAAACAAAATAAAATTAATTTAATTATTATTGTATATAATAATAATAATGATGCTAATTGTGTTTGAGCACCACAACCATACAACCCGTTCGGGCTATATACAATATACATACACAAATCCCGCTGAGAGAGTTAGGATTTAGGAGAATTATCACTTGGGAATTAGCCTAGCTGGTTGGCACGCAGCTAAAATGTTAAGCTCATTTAGCTTGGTTTGCCAGAGACGGGGTTGTTGGGGTTCGAACGCCAACTGGATGAGCTAAGGTTGGTTTCTCCTAAATGGTTTCCCCCTTTATCTTCACGATAATTTAAGTACATTTCCTCTTTATTTAACAATCCTAATCTTTTTTTTCAGTCACTTGGAACAATTCAAAGGCTATAGTGAGCTTCGTATTTCCCGTTCCGTACCAGCATTATTACCCTAGTAAAAGTAAGACTGGTTGACCCACATTGGTATTTGTACCAAAAAAAGTTACTCAAATTTTGAGCACTTTGACCTGCTAATTTTACCTGGCGCAGCATCCTGTGGAAGTAAGAGCACGACCCCAAGCGCAAGTGCAGCTTTCATCACAGCCCGTTGGAATGTCATGTTGCCACCTTGTCATCTGTGAGGGAGAGAACCATCAGGACAAGAGAACTGCCTTAGCTTGAGACAATGGTTGCAGTAGCATACACTAGAACCTACCTTGTCATCTGTGAGGGAGAGAACCATCAGGACAAGAGAACTGCCTTAGCTTGAGACAATGGTTGCAGTAGCATACACTAGAACCTACCTTGTCATCTGTGAGGGAGAGAACCATCAGGACAAGAGAACTGCCTTAGCTTGAGACAATGGTTGCAGTAGCATACACTAGAACCTATCTTGTCATCTGTGAGGGAGAGAACCATCAGGACAAGAGAACTGCCTTAGCTTGAGACAATGGTTGCAGTAGCATACACTAGAACCTTGCATACACTAGAACCTACCTTGTCATCTGTGAGGGAGAGAACCATCAGGACAAGAAAACTGCCTTAGCTTGAGACAATGGTTGCAGAAGCATGCACTAGAACCTCTCCGTCGTCTAATAAACTGATAGGAGCTCAAAAACCACGATGGAAGAAAAAGAAATGTGATTGTGTATTACAGTATATTAGCCAGTATGCTGCACACCTGCACTTGTAATATACATAGCCCAGAATACTGACACTTATATAATAAAAGTCAGGACACTGGAACTTATATAATATAAACCAGCACATTTACACATATATATATATTAATACGCTATAACACTGGCACTTTATATCTATATATATATATATTTGCATTTATATTATATACACAAGCTAGAACACTTGCACTTATAAAGTATAAACAAGCCAAAACACTGGCACTTATATAATATATTAGCCAGCACAATGACACTTATATTATATAATCCAGCACACTGATTATATATATATATAAGCCAGAACAATACAATAATACAATACATTATTATTATTATTATTATTAGCACTGCGTCTTACTAACCGTTCGGGTTATACGCACAATACAATACAGTATACAGTATCGTATAAGGCAGGACGCCAGCACTTACATGATATTGTAGTATAGCATTAAAGCGTAATATAAAATGAATGTCATTGCATCTTTTGTTGTGTGTCTACACGTTTTATTTATTAATTTTGTCTAATTAAAAATTAATGATTTCAATTATATTTTGTGGTTCTCATTAATATTTTAATGAAGCACTTTAAAAAGTAACTCTCACTATGTGCGCAAGAACTTTAAGTAGTTACCCCCACCTACTTTAAAATACTGTCGGTTCCCATCCAGGTGGAATCAAAGTTTCTTGAGGTTCTTCAAGCAAGTTTTGAATTATTTTTTAACACTTATTTTAATTCGGAAACAATTTTTGTACTTTTTTGACCAATACACTTTTATCATTAAATAAACATTGTTGGGAACCTTCCCATCTTCATTGTTATAAAAATAATTTTAATGTAATCTATTACTGAAGTTTATTGATGTTATACTGCAAAACAGTTAAAACTTCAATAAATATTATATTTTTATATGACAAATAAAATGTTACTAAAGATCACCAACAATATTTATTTTAGAACAAAAGTTTGTTAATCGAGAGCATACAAAAATAAAAATATTAAAAACAATTCTTCAACAATTCCTTGAATGCTCTAAAGTTCTCACATGGAGGAGAGGTACTTATGAGTGATTTGGAAATTACTTTAGGTGCTAGGTGATCGTAAAAAAAAAGCTAGCTTTGTTATGAGTCCCTCTTTTAATTTCACAAAAGCTTCCCTAATAAAAAATTAGATTCACTTTACGTATTACAGGATGGGGGATAGATGGGGGAAGGGGGGTCAAGCTGGATGTCTTCTTGTTGTTTCAGGGAAAAGTATGGGGAGGGGTTCAAAAAAGTTAGTTAAAAGTTTTACGTGGCTTATGTATGACCCCTAAATACTAATACAATGTAACTGAACTTGACTCACCTGTTTCCGTAAGGAGCACTTGTAGGTCTGTACCTCGTGCCAGCGCGGTACAAGGGCCACTGGATCACACCTGGTCACTCACATGTCCTGCTTAGCAAAGTAAACACAGAGCGACTCCACACATTTCACTCACACTACCTCCGTAACAGCCAACTTGTTTCAAGACCTGTTGGACGCTCAAACTCTTCCAGGTCAACTAGTCCAGCAAGCTCTTAGGACTCGATAAAAAGAGCGCAGATAAAAAGAAAGTTTTTGGGTTATGACAAAGCTACCAAAATAATATTCATGTATTTATGAATCAATTCATATTATCTGCAGCTGTCACCTATGACATTTTATAAGATAACTAGCGGACCCGACAGACGTTGTCCTGCCCGAACGTTGACTTTTCGTTTGGGTGGCATAATTGATCTCGATAGTAAAACAAATACTATGTGATCATCATAATTACAAATTCACAATGAACTCCAATTAGTGAGTAACACAAATATTACAAATTCAGTGTTTGTCAAGACAACATACAAAATAAAACATCTTTTCATTTTTGGTATTTCTCCCACAACTCCACAAATATCAGCTGTATCGAAAAACAAACATAACTATGAATTATTCTCAGAAGTTCAATTAATCATGAACTTTTCAAAAGGTTTAACGGTCAATTATTGATGAACTTATGATTTTTTTAACGGTCAATTATTAATATTATATTCATTATTATAAATATTGGGGGGTGTTGAATTATTCTCAGAAGTTCAATTATTCATGAACTTTTCAGAAGGTTTTAACGGTCAATTATTGATGAACTTATGATTTTTTAACGCTAAATTATTAATATTATATTCATTATTATAAATATTGGGGGTGGTGGTGGGGGGTGAAATTTTGAGGTTACATGTTCTGATATGTAAAAAATCTAAAAAAATATATATATATATCCCCTCCAAAAAAAAATTCCCTAAAAAGTAAAATAAATCCTAGAACCCGATTGCAGCGCCACCTACCGGGTCCAATTGTGAATCTAACCATCCACGGACCCACTCAAACACACACACAAAATTTCATCAAAATCGGTCCAGCCGTTTAGGAGGAGTTCAGTGACATACACACGTATAGAAGAATTATATATATTAAGATTAATTTAAAAAAATTCTAGAATCAAGTTTTTTAATAATAAATTTAGTCACGGTAGTATACTCTTAATTTAATGATTGGGATAATAAAGGTGAAGGTAAATTCTTAATCCATAAAATATTGTACTTATGTATCAGAATAAGTTTCAAATAGTCTTTTAACCGTGTCTTAGCATCCATCCGGGCTATACGCGGATTAAACTAATTTAATAGAAATTAAAAAAGAATATTTTTTCGAAAAAATAATCCTGCATTTTAGTAGAGCGAGAAGGAAAAAAAATTGAGGAAATATCACCTTTATTACACACGGTCGGGATTTTAGTCACCAGCAGTCTAGTTCAACACTAGAGTTACACATTAGACCATGTGACAATTGATGCAGGTAATTTATTTTAAATCAAAGTTAAATTGAAAGTGAAGTTTTTCTGCTAGAGAACACATATCCTTTAAGGACACTTTAAAGTATTTCTGACCAATAAAAAGTGACTACAATTTAAACAATAAGGCCCATTATAATTTTTTTCTAAATATTTTTGTTCATCAATTCATAAATAAAATATGAATTTTGATAAAATAAGCCGAAACTAAGTACTAAAAAAAATTATTGGCATTTTTTACACATGAAAGTGTTACTAGGAATATATCCCAAAAACTATAATTTGGCTCTCGCTTGCGTCGGTGGACACGTGGACTAAACGTCAGGCTCATCAAATCTTGTTTAATGGTAATGGGGAAGCCAGGGCTAGAATCACGCCGTGCTGTATTGATTTTATTCTTAAAAGTTTCCAGCTATATGTCTAAACACAAAAATTCAGGTACTTTTTCTCTAAATTCTATCTTTCTCATTCTTAAGCCATTAGAGAAACAATAAACAACACTTACTGGAGGGTACATTATTATTCTCACTTTGAGATTTTTCTTAGGGAAAAGGCAGTTTTGTAGCCTCAAAACCATTAAAACAATCCTAATTTTTTGTCTTAAAATTTCATATTTGATTTGATTTAACTTTTTGAATAAAGCTATAGTTATTTTGTATTTTAAGACTAAGTAACATATGATATGTTTCCAACAAAATAACTCAAAGGTCATAGCTCAGACATACCAAACATCGATAGCAACAAAATATCACAGAGTTTAGGTGAAATATTACACATAGTACAAGATACAAAAAGAAGATTACCATTAACTTTTATTATACATCACGAAGTTTTATTTTGGCTCGTTTCCAATTAGTTTTTTAAAGGCATTCTCGTACCAAGACGTTGGGGCTCTTGATCCTTGTCATATTCGAATTGCAATTCATAAATTGTTAATGTGGTAACTAACACTTTCAAACTGGTCTTTTTTCTTAATAGTCTCTTTTTCACCTTCTCTAATATGAACCTTCATGTGAGGAAAGTTGTCCAGTAATGTCTCTCTGTCTATCCGTCTACTGCCTGGCCTATCCGGTGGGCGGGGTTTGCAGGGTGGGACATAACAAAACACATGCACTCCATTGGTTCGTCGAGGCTGACAAAACAAACATACATAAGTACTCACGGACAATGAGTGGTATGGTTTGAGTATGTGGGAGGTGAAGGTGGAGTTTTTTTTATTTCTGTCATCTAGATCATTCTTACATTGAGATAGACGACCCAGGTAATTCATCGCCGCTTGTTCGCGATTACTATTGTGACAAGAGTTTTAATGCAAGCTTAAGGTAGAATAATAAACAAATTACATGTTACAAAAGAGCTCAAACGTGTTGTGGTTTTTCTATGTAGGATAGGTGAGTTAGACTGATCGGGAAATGGATACAATTATTTAACTTGTGTTTATATTGGTACACAATGTACGAAATAAAGGATTATATTTATTTCAATACTCAACATACGTCAACATTGTATTTGTAATTTAAAAATAATTTAATATTGCGTGTAAAGATGGTAAATGGTATAGAAGAGTCTGATTGATGTTATGATTTAAGTATTGATATAAATGTTTACATATATATGTAAGAACATTACATATATAGGCCTATATATATAATTATATATATCCGACCAAAAAATCAAAACTATTATTTTAAAACACATAGAGTTTTGACCATCAAGTAGAATTTTTTTTAATCTACTACATTTCCAGTGACTGGGAATTAAGGATTAACGTTGGTAGTACTAATATCCCTCTAGATTTTACCTATCCCATCCTCATTAGTTTAAATATTCAGATAGTCCGAACAGGTGTTAAGATTCAGTACACAATAAGAATCTAAGGAATTTTAAAGGATTTAATTATAATAACAGCTCTACATGCAATATATATATATATGTATATATATATATGTATATATATATATACATAGAGACATCTAAAATATGTAAATTGTATAGACCTATATATGTTACACCTCATCCATGAATTGAACAAATTCATAGATCAGTAAAATATCTGCCCATTCCGTGGACTGGCCTCTTCTCCAGACCATTTCACGAACTGGGCAAAAATTGCATTAGCTCATGCCCATTTCATGAAATGGAAATTATTGTTTTAAATTATTTACTACAAGCTTGAGATTAATTCGTTTAATGATAATATACTAAACTAACCTAACCTAACCTAAACATCCATTCTAAAACGATTAAAAGTTTAATTTACTTAAAGACCAAACCTCCTCCAAACTAAGAGCTTGAGTTTACTAAGTAGGGGGTTTTTGAAATGTGAAGGGGGAGGGAGACGAGTCTCCAAATTTCCAAAACTTAGATAAAAAAAACTACTTCTCGTTGTGGTAGAAGATTAAAATTTGTCAGTCATGTATAGGAAGCAGATAGCTAAAATACTCTGTAAAAAATAAATCAAAATTCAGTAATTTAAAATGGGAAGGAGGCGTCCTCACTAAAAATTTCAAAGCTGATATAATAGAACACTTCTTTCTTTACGGTCAAAATTTGAAATATTTACTGACATGTAGATGGACAACCCCAAATTAGTAGAAGAGTTAGAAATTTTGAAGTTTTAAAACAAGAGTCAGTGACTTATTTAGGGAGGGGAAGTGGGGGAGGTAATGTTTCAAAGCGTATAGAAAAAAATAAATTCTCTTTGTACGGTATCAAATTGATATATTTGCAAGTAGCTACAAAGATAACCCCAGATAATCATAAAATAGTGAAAATTTGAAAATTAGTTCCATAAAATACGGGGCTCAAAATTTTACACTATTAGAGAAATAAAGTTTTGTGTGGTATAAAATTGTAATTTGGAAGGTAGTAATTTCAGGGACAAATGTGTGTCTCTAACAGTTCATGTCATCAATGCTGGTGAACTGTGATGCTTTTTTTTACATTTTTTTTTATTTACAATGTATATTGGTTTGTTTATCTTTTCTTAAGATCATGTTTAGGCAATGATAGCACATTTTTAAAATATATCCCTTTTACTTTCTTTCTAAAACTCAGAGAGAAAGTATTGTGATATTCAAAAAATTCTAATTCGAGATTTTGACAAATGTCGACGTCTCATGACCCCCTGGAAGTCCGACCCTAAATAATTTAAGGGTCGTTTACTGAGGGACAAAAAGAGAAAATATCGATTCTTTCAAAACTCACCCAAACTGTTTTGATTAAATGCTTTATCTAAGACACTATTTATAATTATGAACAAGATGGCAATTCTCATTTTATCATTAAAATTACTCTGAGGGTACCTTACATAAGGGAGATTTTCCAATTTTCATAATTTCTCCACAACTATTTGAGATACGAATTATATTATCATTGTAAAGTTGTAGTAATATTAAATATACAAGTATTTTATTTGAAATATATTTTTATAAAAGCAATAGTTTCTGAGTTATAATCAAATATATATATATATAGGTCTATATATAATATATACATTTTGATTCAGGTTTTTGAAAATGAATTTGATTCTTAAAGTTCTTTAGCCGACAAGGATATTTATATTTTCTCAATTTCTCTATAACAGTGTTCCTAGTTTCTAATGCCATAGAATAAGTAAATAATTTTAAGATTTGGTTATTTTCGTTTGGTCAATTTTATATTAAAGACAAATAACAAATATAGTTATAGATTCTCCGTGCAAAGAAAGGACTGACCAGATAGTAAGTTATAGTTATGATTATCAACATATATGCTACAAAAAAGACCTTTAGCCAATTTTATAAAATTCTATTTTCAAAAATACCATATATCTCGTGAGTGTGGGCAGCATGACTCATGTTCGCAGGAAAGCTAGAGCTCCAATCCACATTTTCACTAGCACGGAGGTCATTCACAATACTAGTATGAATGATTGACAACTTGAAAATGTAACCAAACACTGTTTGGGAGGAGTGGGCTCATATACCAGCTGGACACACGCCATGTTTTTTCACTAATTGTTTGAAAACTGTTAACATAGAATTTATCCACTTCAATAGCCAAATGGGCTATGGCATCTCTCTCGTGTTAGACAGGCTTGTTGCTGACGAGGAGATAGGGGTTCTAATGCCAGTCAGGTCTACTGAGGGTGGATTTCTTAGATGGTTTACCACTCTCCTTCCAAGCAAAAGTGGGTGGACTATCTCTAAAATGCTTCCTTCTTCACCCTTAACCCATCAGGGTAATTTTTATATACGTGTATACCAAACTGAACCGGTGGACATGAATTGCGGGCAACTCATCCGAGCTAGGTCTTACACGAACTGCGAGGTAAAAGTTAAATTCATAATGACTTTCTACAAATGGAAAATAGAGGTTAGGTTAGGCTAATTTATGATAGGTTAGGTTAGGCTAGGTTAGGTTAGATTAGTTTAGGTTAGGTTAAGTTAGATTAATTTAAGTAAGGTTAAGCTAGGTTATGCAAGGTTATGTTAGGTTAGGGATTAGGAGTTGAATGGGAGCTAAGGTTGTTCCACAATTCCTGTGCACCGGCTGACAGGTATACTTTATACCGTAACTTGAGTGCTCTCTAATTGAATGCCTGGTGACAGGTATATTTATTCCGCAATTTGAGTGCGCCATAATTGAATGAGTGCTGACAGGTATACTTTATACCGCAACTTGAGTGCACCATAATTGAATGAGTGCTGACAGGTATACTTTATTCCCCAACTTGAGCGCGCCATAATTGAATGCGTGCTGACAGGTATACTTTATACCGCAACTTGAGTGCGCCATTATTGAATGTGTGCTGACGGGTATACTTTATACCGCAACTTGAGTGCACCATAATTGAATGAGTGCTGACAGGTATACTTTATTCCGCAACTTGAGTGCACCATAATTGAATGAGTGCTGACAGGTATACTTTATTCCGCAACTTGAGTGCACACAACTGAACGGATATTAAAAGGCAGTGAATAAAAATAAGAGATTATTAACATAAATATAAATATTTAGAAAAATAGTATTATCTACTTTATTAGTTCCAAAAATAGATTAGTGTTAACTCAAAACACAATAAACAATAAAAGTTATTTGTAAACCAATGAATAAGGAATTGATAAATACATATATTCAAATTAAAATAAATAGGTAATGAAGGGGTTGCCCACTGCAGTGCTGAGCCTTGTTGAAGCTGTACAGAATTCCCACGTTATTTAAGAAGTGTTTTGCTATCTCAAATTATGGTTTACACCAAATCAGAGGTGAATGGTACCAACATGACCCTCTAGGAATAAAAACCTTTTTCTATAAATTTATTGACTAAAAATGAATTAATGAAAAGGTGAAATTAACTAATTTTCAACGAATCCTAACATGAATTGTTGCAGTTCCAATATTAAAATAAATAGTTAGCCTCAACCAACTATAAAAGTCATTTCTAAATGGCACAGCAAATCATTTTTGAGAATTGTTTTATTCATTTTAAAGATCTATAGCTCGAATTTTCACCAGAGATATCATAGTGTGAGGATATTGTCCTTAAAGTAGGTGGTGATATTAATATATATTTGTGTGGGGGTAAGTGGAAAATGTGTGAGAACATTTTTTAACTAGCCTCTAACCTGGACAGAAAAAGACGAACAGTAATAGAGAACATGGCTTTAATGTGTTCAGTGGCTAGATTACTCCTATACCTACACAAAACATAATAATGATGCATATTGCTCTGCTCTCACGTGTTTCAGTGGGCATTGCAAAATGCCACATATGTGCAGGCCATAGTTCTAAACAGGGCTTGTATCCAGACTCGTTTCGGGAAACAAATTCTATTTTGAGATCGAAAAGTTTTAATACAACGGACACTCCCATTATGTATATTAAAAATAATGTTCTGCTCGACTTTTCTCACATGATCATTTTTTGTTTACAACACTAGCTGTTCAAAGCTCAATGTTAAAGAAATTAGTTAAATAAGTAAATATTGTAATCACAATAGATTAGGTTTATAATTCCATATGGGAGGGAGCCATTTGATTGGTAGATTTGTTGCGACATAGGAATAGGGGTTGTGGCTTATATTTAAAAAATCACAGTCTTGAATATTTGTTTCTTCACGTGCTATTAATAAGCCACATTTTGTCAAAAATAAATCAAAATTGGCATAGTAGGCTATATATTTTAAAAACATATTTTAATATAACTGCAATCTAGAGAGCCAAAATATAATTTTATCTTTTATTGCAACAGTTTCAGGGGGCCCTGTGACGTCAGCTCCTGTACCCCTCCTCAATATCCTGGACTGAAGAGTGTAAACACTTTTAGTTAAGTTTATACGGCTCGTAGGAATGTACACATTATATACTCATTATTGGCCAAGATAATATAATGCCTGTAACGTGTTTCTTTAAAATGCTGTGAAATTCAATTAACGACGTAAAAAACCAATTTGAAAAGCATGTTTGATATTAATTGGTCAATATTAATTATTTTTCGAATATTAGACCTAGTTTATGAAAAAAATATGTTTTAGATTATTTTATAATCTCTGACTCAAAATTTAAATGTTCAGAAAGAACTAAGAAGCCTTTAGGAGAAGTAAAAAAACACTATAAAAATATGTTTTGGTATAAAAACCAAATTAGAATAAGTTGTGTTGAGAAAAAAAGGTTTTCTTGAAAAAAATTTCTGTGCTTTATTCTACTTTTAGCATTTGGCCTATATTTACAAGCAAGTTTATTTCAATGGAATTTCAAATGTATTGCTATACTTCTTTTGAAAAATAATCGATATATTAGGAATTTTTCACGGCCAATTTCATAAGGCCAAGTTTATTTGTATGTTTGTGTGTTCGTGCAGTCAAAGATTTCTACAAATATATGGCCTTCGATTTTAAAAAGAAAATCAAACAATAATCAATTAATAAATACCCTCTTTGGTGGCCGCATAGTCTAAGATGCTACTCTCGCTGTAGATTAGACTTCTGATGACGGGGATATCAAGGTTCGAATCTCGGTCGGGTGTACTGAGAGTAGTTTTCCAAAATGGTTTCTCTCTCTCTCCCCAATTAAATGCGAGTACATTTCCTATAAATATGACCTTCCTCATCCATAAAATTATTAGCCGATTTAGTAAATAAACGTATAGTCCCAAAGGTTATCAAGATGCGGTGCTAAGAAAATATATATATATAATTTACCGATTCAAGTATCTACGAAATTTGGAGTTAAAACCCATTTCTTTCATTTCGAGCCTCACACAACATGAATTTAGTGATGCTACCTGACAGAATAAATCTAATATAAAATGAATCTCTTAGTCCATAATTAGCTGACTGACAATACTAAATCTATCAATTTTAAGAAGTTTAAGTAAACTTATTTGTTGGTTTGACATAAAATAAAGATTATTTAAAATTCTAATTCATACGTGACAATGAAAATTAATGTATACAACTAGGATAGTATTGTAAGGGTTTCAACTTAATGTTTAATAATAACGCTACCATTGTTTGAAATATCTATAATTTTTGTAATATTAGACGGTAAATGCAGCAAGTTATTGAAGTGTCGTTAGCTCACATTAATGGTAAACCAGTACAATTGGGTGGGGACCTGGGAAAGGAGATGAACACACTAGATAAACTGATAATCGCTAACCAAGCATTCATTACCTCATCTCCTCTTGGGCGATGGTCCAGCTGCCCGATTGGTTTAGGGGACCGAGAGGAACACGGTAGGAAACCTGGCTCCAAGATGGTGTGGTTGGAATGAGTTAAGTCCACTGGTATCTGCTGAGTGATGTAGACCGAAAAGTGAGTAACGCAGGAGCCCGTGGGTCGTGACCTTTTAACCCATCTCGGAATCCAAACAAGAGACATACCAGCACCTTTGATGTGTTAGGCTGGGAGCAATAGTTGTGTTTCTTTGAGTGATCGGGTTTCCAACTGATACCAAGGGTTCCGGTAGCTCTATTAGGGTCCAAGTGAATCACTACACCTCCCTGAATCATCCTACTCTGAAACTATCCACGTGTCCTCTAAGTGTAATCTCCATCCAATACTACAACCAAATATACTGTGCATGTCGATTTGTGAATGAACCATTCGGTAACTTATAGATGCTCAATGAATTTATGTCACAGGATTTAGGCCCATGATTGCACGATTTTAATAATCTAGAACCTCGTCAATATATTGATTGGCATACCTAATGGTAAGACATACGTAGGAAGATCTATATACAGATGGGAGGATAGCATTTAAATATACCTGAAATAGGGTTTAAGTTAGCTCAAGATATGGCTATGTGGCGTACTTTTGTAGGAGCGGCAATGAACTCTCGACTTCTTAGTGCCATAGAATAAATAAGTAGCTATGTAAATGAGAGCGCATGATTAAAATAAACCAGCTAAACAATTTATTTGGAACAAAGCTAACATAATCTTATGGATATATAAATATTCCAATATACGGATTCGATTCCCGTATCCAGGTGTCATTTTTCAATTTTCAGAATAAATAATTTATCTTTTGCTATATTTGATCCAAAATTTAATAGGAATAATTATCAATTTAATTAGGAAAGGAGCTACTTGACATAATTTTGTGTTAATTTACAGAATATAATAATAGTGACAACACAATTTTTAACAACAAGTTAAACAAAATAAATACATATATTAATCAGTTTATGCAATAGATAGTGTGTTAACATTATTATTTGTTTAACGTATCTTTATAATGTGTGTACACTTTACCTAATTAGTGATTTTTAGTTTTTAATGGGATTAAGTTTTGTGTTTGTTTTTAATAATGTAAAGTATGCTAAATTTTGTTTCAAAATATATTTTATAATCATAATGTATCAGTTTCAAATATAAATATTAAAACAGTAGTACATATTAAATATATTTCTACAATTGGCCAAACCCAATATGTATATTGACAGAAAGCATTTCAAATAAATAATTTATGAATCGGCAGAACATTAAACTTTCCACTTTTGAAACTTTATTTTAGCATATAATATTTATTAAAAGAAGGGATGTGTAGGGAAAATAGTAGGAGTTGAATTCTACTTGTATTAGGAGATAAGAAAACCTCTTGATACCAATTAATATCTATTAGCAAGTAAATAAATGTATTTATAAATTTATGCATAATAATACTCTAGCATTATTTTATGAATTCCCCTAAATTTACACATTAAAATGTGCATTTTTGGAATAATTGCTGACATTATAATGTTACTGGCTATAATTAAACAAATTTTTAAAATAAAAACCAATATAAATTTTTTTTTAATTAACTGCATATTTACACCAATGTTGTAGGGGAAAATAATACAGTATTAACAGAGAGTATCCCAGATTTTAAGTAGAGGGGGAACAGTAAACCATTTAGGAGAAAAAAATCTTTTTACAACCGACCCCCCAATTGGTTCCTCTTTTCCGCTTTAATTCCTCTCTCTTACTAAACATATTGTCTACCTCAGTCGTATTGGGGTAAATCATTCGTCTCAGAACCCGATGTTCGTGGGTTCAAATCCAGCCAGAGTTGATGGATTTTTCTTAAGCGATAAGAATCAGTAGCACAACTTCCTTTGAAGTGGAAGTAGACGTCGGTCCATGTCAATTTTAGCATGTTAAAGAACCCTGGAAGGTATGTGAACATTTAGGAGAAAAGCGTTTTCTTTATTATGTATCATTTTAAAGGAAAAATTTAGATTCAAAATTTAGTTTGGAAAATTTTCCAATATATAATTTGGTTGTAAATTTAACGCCCAATTTTTTACAAGGATATTTTGCAACACAGTTTTTAGACAAACGTTTACTAGGGGAAGTATAAACAAAACACAAAAAAAAAACAATAAATTATAAACAGCCAAAATAATATTAAAGACAAATATTACATGCAATCGAAACCACACAAATTGAAGTGTTGCTCCTTACACTATGATGTCAGCTACACTGGCAATAAACGATTTCTTCTTGTATAATTCCTCTATCAGCAATGCCTCTACAAATTAGGCAAACGAATCAACAAGTAAAAAGTCTCCATAAGAGTTTAACAGCTTCAGCCACATCCCCAAAAGGTGCCATTAAGTTATATATCAACTGGTCCACTCAAAACTCGAAACCAACAACATCCAGTGAAAGTCTCGTAATGAATATTTCAAAAGCTCCGCTCTTCCTGATCAGATTATGATGATTATTATTGATCAATAAGCGATCAAGGCAGGGCAGGTAACCTCTGAAAAGTGTTTTAAAGTCTTGAGGATATGTTGAGTCATTGTTGTCAGCTACGTTGAAGATGACGTCACACGTCCAACAACTTTCATTTGAAAACTCGATACACTTACTTGCTAAAAGGAGTTACATCTCCTTGACTGAGATTGTTAGTAAGGTAACATAAGATTAAAAGATTTAAAATATGTTTAGAAGTCCGTATGATTATCGAAACACAATAAGAGTTTGGCCTATCAGAGCGCCAAGACGCATTGTTGACGTCCATATATCCCACGGTAAAATAATAAGTACGTACCTAGTTTGTGATTTCTAAATATTGTTCATAAAAGAATGAAGGTGAAAAGCATTTACATAATTCTTCTTCCATAATTTAAAACTTAATATTTTGGTTTTATAAATACATATAAGTGTGATATTAGATCGTTTTTCACGAAGTTCTAAGCGAAATTTCAAGGTTCTGATTTCAAAGTTAATTGTTAGACATACTAAGGATCTAGCCTTACTCAGGCAAATAAAGTAATTGTTCTTAAGGTCAGAACCGGAGATTTTAAGATAATTGTTTGTTGGTTAACTAGTTTCGATACTCCAGAACTGCAATCCCAATAATTAATAAAACATTGTTAGGATATTTTCATTCAAATATTTATAAAATTACAGTCAGAAATAAATGAGTGTACTATCACACTTTACTTTGACTCAATAGGCCAGGATTCAATATCTTGATAGAATCCATTAGTGATTTATTATGTATCGAATTTTTCCACAGCCATTTCAAGAGTAATAGTGCTATTTTTTAAAAAAACACTTGTCTTGTCACCTTATATTCTCCTCATATTCTAATCTTATATTATTAAGATTCTAATAATAATCAACACACAAGGTGTATAGCTTACCAAAAACTCAACAATTATAGATATTTTAAAACATTTCTGATTGCCAAACCCTTCCTTCACCTCTGACAAGACGTGTATTAATCACAACTTGTGAATGTGAGGAATGCCAGGCCTCTACCGAGGTTCGGATTCCACGTTAAACTGTAGGTCCTCCATTTCGTCTCACAATCACCCTACACATTAGCGTAAGTGCGTATAACCCGAACGTAATAATAATAATAATAATAATAATAATAATAATAATAATAATAATAATAATAATAATAATAATAATAATAATAATAATTTAAAACATTTACTTAAGTAGGTCTCTTATGGAATAATTCATCATAATTTGTTAAGCCTTGTAGTAAAATTATCCTAAGGCGACTTCAGTTCATATTGGCACTTGTATTTTCAGAGCGTTCTTTATTATATAGGCTAGAATCTAATTGTGTTTAATCACCTAACCACAAAATACATTACAACTTGTTGAAACCTAGTTAATACTTATGCTTTAAATAGTTATGGTACTAATAGTTTTAATATTTATAGCAGCGTGGTAAATGTTATTAACTACTTTGCCAATAAACATGTACAGTTCACGCTGATATAAAGTCGTCAGTAATACATGATTTTCTTGTTGGAAAAAACTTCTTTATATGAACGAAAAAGTAATAATTTATTGTAGGTTCTCCCTTTAAATTATAACTAAGATCGTAATACCTTTTAAAACTTTTTTTGGAGTTGAATCAGCAACAACATATTCTTAAGACGTACAGTACCTGTCTCAGACCTTGAAGGTCAGTATTCTAGTTCTTTTCCCGCCAAGGTAGATTGAAAATTTATTTTTTCCAAAACTGATTTGCCATCTTCATCTAAAAATCGTAGTGTACAGTCAGTTTAGGTTTTACAGGTTTTGTTTAAGTTATCACAAATATTTTAAAAACAAAATATAAAATTTAAATTTTTTAACTAGTCAGAATTTTCGCCTAGATTTTTGGTGAAACGAAATTAAAAAAATCAAACCACTTCATAAATATTACAAAATTTTTAAACGTTTGCTCTCCAATAAGAAGACCCTTTTTGTAACTTACGTACAAAATTATGTAAGCAAGGTAGATGTTTTAATTTGGTTTAAAATACTAAGATTCACAAATAATACCATATTACCACTCTAGTGCAAGAACTCACTAACTACCGATAATATAATTCTGAACACGTTTAAACTTTGATCAGTGCTGTACAATGATTAGAGTTAATTTTTAAGTGGTGGTAGTTCACACTTTAAATCAACCATTTCTTTCCTCACCCAACTTATTAACTAACTTAACACCGGCTTCATTGGTCACATGGTCTATCGCACTACTCTCTTGTTAAACTAGACTGTGGAAAACGGGGAGAACAGGTTCCATCCCGGTGGGGTGCACTAAGGGTGGTTTTCCTAAATGATTTTCTATTTTTCCTCTACGCAAATGTGGTTACACTTCCTCTAAATTAAACCTTAATAATTCTTAAACAATTAGCGTAATTAGTACATCGGCGTATAGACCGAACGGGTAGTAAGATATGGTGCTAAAAAATCCTTAGAATCCTAATCTAAGAAAGGGTGCTATGTCTTACAAACACAGCCCCGACGAATATATATTGTATACATCAGGACAAAGTGTCATGTGACATCAAACCACAGGGCACTCAAGACTTGTGGGGGACAACTTTACCATCTAGAAACGGATACGGGCCGTTGTGTGTATATTTCATTAATGTAACTGTCACCAATCTTATTAATGGTTGGGCGAATAGAATCAGTTCACTCGCTTTTGGTTACTTTAGCCTAAGCCACCCACTAGTGGCAAATTAGCCATACAATTTGTGGTGAATTTGAGTTTGCCAGCTATCCCAGTAAAATAAAATTTTCCTGATGGATTGTGCTGGCTGTAACTTGAATATTTCTTTCATATCATCGGAAGCATTCCGCAAGTTCATTGAATCCAGTTATTCAGCCAAAATTTCTGTAAATTGTCATACAAAAGGATTGTCAAATTTCAAATTAAATTGTCATACAATTTCAGCTTTATCAATTTTCATCATTTGTGTCTTAGGCAGTTGTAACTGATTAGTCAATTTGTACATGATTTAAATAAACTTGTTCAAACAGTGTGTGTAATTTAAAATGATCGATTGAGTAACCTAATTTATCATTTTGTAAATGGTGTGGCTAATTTCACTTCTCCATGTTTCACACCTGTGGCTACATTGAGAAACAAGTTGTCTACCTCTGCTTTAAGCTATAACAGGGTAGCAAATATATGAACATTAACGATAAAACGATTGAACTAATATCAACCCCAATTGGGAGCTATGAGCTACTAGCATATGTAATGATTGGTGTAGGGTATTTTTACCATAATTTTTCAAAGTAAAGCTATTTTACTACTTAACAGAGAATAATAGGTCTTCAACGAGTCTGTTATGGTCTCTAGCAAATCTAAGTAGAGCTAGAGTTTACAATTATATAACCTTGTGTGAATAATTGTTTAAGGAATAAAAATTTAATCTTGTAATAAAATATATTATAACTAGGAACATAATAATGATAATGATAATTATTTCACCTTAACTTGATGACACGATAAAATAGTCACACATAGACATAATGTTATTCATAAATCATTTTCAAGATCAAATACTTATTTTTTTCTTGATTCTTAAAATAGTATTCACGCACGCTCCATTTTACATTTTACTTAATTTTTTTCATACACTATTCAAGCAATCAACTATCATGTGACACTGTCTTGTTTGTAGACCTTTCATGAAGTCATTAAAGATGTAATTTATAAATACAGAGTCCGTAGCACAACTTCCTTTGGAGAGGAAGTAAAGCCATCGGTCCCATGTTGATTGTGGCATGTAAAGGAACCATGGAAGTTATGTGAAAATAGTACCCTTCTCGGCCAAACTGGGAGGAAGTTTTTTACTCGCTCATAGAAATTATCTTGGGCTGATATAATCAGTTGGTTCAGAAAAAGCACGTTAGATACTCCAAATAAATAAATATAAACAAAGATATGATATTAGTAAATATATTTAAAACCCTATTAACCTTTAACAGTTCACCCAGTGTGTCTGTTACTGGAAGGGCTAACTGTTCATGAAACCCCCTTGTTTTTATTTGGGGAGCTTGAGCTATCTTAAGTTCCCCTCACCAAATTTTCATGTAAATTCAAAACATAGCGTAATTAATAATTATTATTAACACATTTTGTATATAATTTTTTTTAAACAAATGGATTTTTAACAAATGTTCTGTGTCTACTATAGTTTTCCCCGATTGTTACAACACCAAAAAAAATAAAGTGTGTTTAAGTCAAGTGAATGTCTTAGAGTTATTTATTCATCACAGTACTAAGGAACACGTCAAGAAAGGTTATAAGATTATAAAAGATTGTTATAAAAGTTATAAAAACTAGTTGTAATAAATTCATATGCCAAGTTATGTGAACTGCAGCAATCCCTAGGTTTGTAATTCTTAACATTCAATCCTACCGTATTTTTACCATACAATGTGTAAAAAAAGGCATAAAAAGGTTTGCATGGTTAATTTTTCATTTAAAGGGCCTTTGTAAGATATAAACAACATATTTTGGGGTCAGCATAAATACAATTTTCGGGTTATTTATAAAATGTGATATTATCTATTAAAAGACAGCTCCATACTTTATTTATTGATTTATGAGCACGTGAAAGTAGTTATAGTAGTTATAGCTGTCAGATAAACGTCTTGTTATGAAATGCGGACTGTACAGCGTAAAGTACGTACAACATTTTTCAAATATCTTATAGAAACATACAAAATTTAAATTTGTCTCATAGGAGGGCCCTCGAACCCGAATTCCAGTTATGAACTTTACCCCTGCACATGCATGCATACATTTTCCATATGCTTACGTAGCCTTATAGTACATCCGAAATAATCATCCCTAGCAATTACATAATTATAAATACAGGGATAATATCAGCCAAAATATTAAATTTCTTACATACTAGTCCTTGGGACTCCTGTTTAGAAATGTTAAACTAATATTTATTTGGAGATTTAACGTACCCTTTCTGAATATAGGTTAACAGTAAGCTATTTTGTAACGATCTGGATCAAAGTTAGAACTTCTAAAATAGTGTTATCCTCCGTCATCACTCGGCAATGGGAATAGGCTAACCTGGGTAAAATATCAGAATAAGTGTCAATCTCAGTAATTGGGAGTACGGTTTTCTTTTTAAAAATAAATCTTGAATAATTTATAAAAAAAACTTTTTAGTAAACATCAATAAAGCAGTATTTCAAAGATTAAAACTAGAAAGCAAAATAAAATTACCTAAGGGAAAAAGAAGAGACCACGAGAAATAGACATAGAAAGGAGGTAAATAAAAAAAAGGAATTACCAATAACAAATTTAAACGAGTGAGAGAGATATCTAAATGGAGACCAAGAGAAAGTGATTTGGTGAGATATGAATTTAAAAGTAAAGTTTTTTTTGAGAAGTTGCTATTGGGGAAGGTATAACTGAATAATTTGAAACTAATATTAGGAATCCGCATCGGTGATCACGAGGGCTAAGGCTTCAATTTCGTCTGGTTTGGTGTGGTGATTACGAGGCGGTCAGGTTTAAGTCCCATTTGGATTTTATAAAGGTGGATCTATTAAATTATTTCTCCCTTTCACTAAAACCAAATGTGGGTGAATTTTCTCTAAGACGCTATCTTATTACCCCTAGCCAATTAGTGTAAATATGTGGGCAAGTTTTAAAATGGGGTGCTATTGGTGGATGTATTAGGATTTTTAATATTTTGTATATGTTATACAAAATATTTCAGGTCCTTCTATAAATTGTATCTTGAGTTATAAAACTCATATCTCATATTAATAATTACTTCCTATAGCTGGTGTGACCCCAGGAACATTTTTAAGAACTTATTGTGAAAATTAGAGTTTTGATATTGTTTGGATTTGATATGTACTAGTCTACATAAAAGCCCCATATTTTAGTATGAAAATACTTCAATCACCAATACTGATAGCAAACAGTATAAATATGCCTTTGCATATAAAGTTTGCTACTATCATATATATAAACACAATATATGTTTTATTAACCATAGTTTTATCTTATTACTAGAGCTTAAATTCCGGATGAAGTGGACGCTTAATTAAATCGTCATGTATATAAAATTAATGATTAAACTATATCTATAAATTGTATTATGATATTTCAATACGGGTCTGTGTAAAAGGGAAGGTCTAAAATCATCTCTTCTCTCCATCGGGAATGACCCAGCTACTGTACTTTGATAGGGCAACTGGTGCATTCAATCCCCTCAACAGAAACAGGATTTGGGACTATGTTATTGACCCAGGAAGGTCCCACCAAATTTCCAGCGTCCGGTTCTGGTAGAAATAGTGACTGATCACCAGAGGTTAGTGGGAGACTATCATAGATATATACACTGATATCCAGAGGTTAGTGTGAGACTATCATAGATATATACACTGATAGTAGACTATCATAGATATATACACTGATATCCAGAGGTTAGTGGGAGACTATCATAGATATATACACTGATAGCCAGAGGTTAGTGGGAGACTACCAAAGAGATATACACTGATAGCCAAAGGTTAGTAGGAGACTATCATAGCCAGAGGTTAGTGGGAGGCTATCATAGATATATACACTGATATCCAGAGGTTAGTGGGAGACTATCATAGATATATACACTGATATCCAGAGTTTAGTGGGAGACTATCATAGATATATACACTGATATCCAGAGGTTAGTGGGAGGCTATCATCGATATATACACTGATAGCCAGAGGTTAGTGGGAGACTACCAAAGAGATATACACTGATAGCCAGAGGTTAGTGTGAGACTATCATAGATATATACACTGATATCCAGAGGTTAGTGGGAGACTATCATAGATATATACACTGATAGCCAGAGGTTAGTGGGTGGCTATCATAGATATATACACTGATAGCCAGAGGTTAGTGGGAGGCTATCATAGAGATAAACACTGATAGCCAGTCTTAGATAGATAGTCTTTCTGGTTAGAATATGAAATAATATCAATGTGTCAATCCCTTTTCAAATTAAATTAAACTATATAGTTTTCAATGTTCATGATGCAATATTATAAACTTTTACTACGACTATTATAATTAAATAAGAATAAGGGTATCCATAAATCATTGACCCCATTGAAAGTATTAGCTATACATAGATTTTAATAAGTCCTACGATCCAGTTAAAATCAATAAATTATAATACGAAATTTTAGTTAAGTTTGGGAGACCATAATCTGGTCAAGCTATTTGAGGTATGTTTGTCTGATATGCGGTGAAAGCTACGGGATGGATGACACTTACCAGAAACTTTTGAAATACATAATGGGTTGAAACAAGGAGATACATTTTACCTTTTTAGAAAACATTCTAAACAAGTTGAAAGTAAGGAGTGGATTTGATTTAGAATCTAAGACTTAGATTATATTGCTCAGAAATATATAGAAAGAATTGATTATTACAATTTGTTAAGTTAATTGATGCAATAAAATAAAATTGCAGATCAAAATGTATAATTAGGTTAACTTATGGTAATACTATATTGTCAAAGAATGAACATTACACATTTAATAAATAATTCATCATCAATTTAGCAGTATATAAGGTGATTATAAGTCTAAAATACATGAAAACACGTTGAAATGTTTAAAACCTACAGATAACAAAATAGGTTATTCAAAACAATGTTCAAGTTCATGTAAGTTCAGAATTCAAATTATAAAAAATTTAGGTTAAAAGGTTAACATCTGCAAATAGGTTATGATTAAATGATTGGTTATTAATATACAACGACTTTAAGATATGAAATATTTAATGAAACAATGTTTAAATTATAGATAGGTATTAGAGTTGACAAGTATAAAATTTTAATTTATAGGTTAACCAATTTGAAACGGATATAATTGATGTAGAGAATTTTGTAATATTCTAAGTCTT
This sequence comes from Timema genevievae, assembly GCA_902155825.1. Lineage (NCBI taxonomy): Eukaryota > Metazoa > Arthropoda > Insecta > Phasmatodea > Timematidae > Timema > Timema genevievae. The sequence goes on along the minus strand of CABFWO010000278.1, from coordinate 284,953 downwards.
ATCTGTTATTTCCTGTCCAGTTACTCCTTTTGCATTTCCAGCATTGAAAATATGCTGGAATACTCAATCCGACTTGTTTCGACACATAGGTGTCATAATATTGGTAAATTTAAAATGAAATTAAAGAAGCATGAAGACAAAATAATATTAAAGAGTTACAATAGATGAGAATTACTACTGTCCAAAAATGAATTCATAAAAGGAATAAGAATTATTAAACAAACAAACTTAAAAAGTCGTTGTGAAGGACAACAAGTGTTGGTACGACAGTGAGATACACTTTACCATTTAATTTTTAATCCAGCCTTAGAGTGTGCTATTAAGGTAATGCAAAAGAGCAGGGAAGGATTGAAATTAAACTGTACAATGTAGCGATTAGGATATGCAGATGATTTAGATTTGTTGGGCAATAGTAAGGAGGCTGTTTCAAAGAAATGCAGAAATTTTATTAGAGGCTGGTAAGAAAAAGGTTTAGAATACTTGAATGTTGAAAAGACTGCGTATATTATCACAGAGAGAACACAGATTAGGGACGATAATTTAAAGATTACTGATAACAACATATCATTTGGCATGGTTAATGAGTTTAAATATAATTTAGGAATAATTTTAACTATCAATAACGATATTAGATTGGAAATTAGGAAATTAATACAATTGGAAAACGCGTGCTACTACTCGGTCAGTAAGTTGTTGACATCTAACCTGCTGTCCAGGAATGTAAAACTCAGAATAAACAAAACAATAATTTTACCGGTTGGTCTTTATAGGTGTGACACGTTGTGTCTTACCTTACATGATGAAAACAAATTTAGGGTGTTCAAAAACAAGATGCTTAGAAATGTATTAGTCCAAAAAGGGACGAAGTTACCAAGGAGTGGAGGAGATCACATAATGATGAGTTACATACTCTTTGATCATCAAAAGATGTTCTTATAATAATAAAATCTTGCATATTATGGTGGACAGGACATGTTTCCCGAATGGGAAATTCTGGAAACTTGTTCAGGGTACTGACTGGCAAACCCAATGGGAAGAGATCATTGGGAAGACCTAGACTTAGATGGGGGATGATATTAAAATGGATCTGGAAGAGAAAGGTTGTGATGAGGAGGACTGGATAGAACTACTTCAAGATAGGGATAGGTTGTTTACTTTTGAAAGTGTGGCAATGAACTTTCGAGTTCCTAATGTCATATAGTAAGTAAGTATTGAAAGTCTTAATAAACTCGTTATATTATGTTATATTTGGTTTATTTCAGAATTTACTGAACTAAGGTAGTCTACGTAACAAAACAAAAATATATTATTTGTGTTACTAATACTACAAACCGTTTTAAATTAGCTACTAAAATAGCGAATATATAAGACTTATTAACTGGTGAATATTTTAGGGAGGAATTTTATTATTTCTAAATTGCAAATAAAATAAATTCAATATATCGTAAGGGTTATTATAAGAGTGACATATCTTTTAACTTAAATCTTTTTCCCTTTTAATAGGTCACAAACAATTTTTTATTGACACACGTATGTAAATGTGTCTCTTTATTTCATTTGGGTTTTCAAAGGTTTATTCGTGACCTATTATCAAGGAAAGATGAAGTTTAACGGTATTTCGTTCTTATAAACGAGAATTTAAGTTAAAGTCATTATTTGTTTCACGAACCACGTCTTAATACCCTTCTGAGCTATACATATATTTGTAAAAATGGAGTGTGGATGAGGAATATAGACTTATGACGAAATAAACCCCCTCTTGCATGGAGCAAAGTGGGAAACTCTTTAAAGAAAACCACCCTCAGTACGAAACAGGTAGTCGATTAAAAACAATAATAATATAAAACGTGATAAGTACTAACAATCAATCAAGTTTTCATAGGAATCTCGTAGTCTGAAACCTGGAAGCTCGTATGGTCACAATGGGGTGAGGGGGGATATTATAATTGTATTTACATTCTTAGCCCATTTATATAATAATGTAAAGCAAAGTAAAATTAGTCAATAATCCATAAGTAAGTATTTTTTGAATTTTTTGACAACATTTTTATTCGATTTATATTTAATAAATCAAATAAATAATTTTTCTGGAATGCCAAATTTTAGTGACTTTAAATCAATTTCAATGCTTTCCTATGCAAATCAGGGTTTTCTTGACTACAGCTGACTCACACCAGTAGGTAATTGGACTAAACATTAGGATAATTCAGTCAGATTTATCGGAAACCGGGAGGTTGAGGTTTGAATTATGGCCGAGTGAACTGAGGATCATTTTCATAAATGATTCTCATCTTTTATTCCTCGAAAACTCGTTTTTTTAAATCTTCATTTATATATTGCTTATCCCTGTCTCATTGTTGTAGTTAAATAAGGGTAGGCTTGAATCATTGTAGATCATGGTGAGAATAAACATACCAATGCAACCAGTTGGGATTTAAAGAAATACTCTTGATTAAGGGCAGTCAAGTTCAATATTAAAGCATAATTCCGTAGCGCTCTTAGTCGTATCTTATTTTCATAATTATTTTTTGATTAATTAAATTCTATAACCCAGATACTTAGCCAGGGATTGCGAAATTTTCTGATCAGTGCCCCACTTAAGGACAAGCTGAATTTGAGTATTTAAAAATCAAAACTTGTTGAATATTATCAAATTTAATGAACTTCTCAGATAAAATAGTAAGTATTTTAATAATGGCTAAATAAAAAAATATTATATTGTCAAAGTAAGTGTCTTAGAAAATTATTAATAACATTGAATTAAAGTAAAAACATTGAAACTAACACCCTCAGGGGAAAAAATACAATAAATATACATAAATACTTAAATAAACACTACACAATATTCTCTAGTGTATTTTGAAACGCGTTGTATTTTGTGTGCGAAGATATGTATGTTCGGTTCAGAGATTGGTCTTCAACAGCACACAAGACGATTCATACCCGTTGACAGACTTAACAGAGTTCATTATAATAATGTGAATGATAAAGCTATCGAAATATTTACTTTAAAAAATAATAAATTTTTGGTAAATGTTTTATTTAGTACTAGCAGAAGTACCATATGTTGCCAGGAGTAACTAAGCAATGGATTGCGTGGTTACCCCTGGCAACGCTTTTATTTGCATTAAACCAAAAAAAAACTTTTCATTCTATTTCTTCTGAGCCAGTTTTTGGTTATTAAAAAGAATCATTTCCAAATATTAATATTCTGGTTTTGGTGTTCAAATGTTTTTATACAGGGACTATCTATTTTTAAATTTAAGACGCCTGAACGCGATAGATATCGCGCAGCCCTCGTGAAAGACAGAAACACAAATGTTTCATTTTATTAATAAAGATATATTATTTTCATATCGGTGTGCCACCCAAATTTTGATCTCGTGCCACCCAGTGGCATACGTGCCATAGATTTTCCATCGCTTCGCTAGGCCATAGCTAATTTATGAATAGGTTGAGAGTTGCCGAGTAACGAAAGTTTGAACTTTGGCAAATACTATGTTGTATGGATGAGTGAGTGACGAATGTTTGGTATTCAACAAATTAAAAACATTCCCCGTTGGGTGTCGGTTATTAATACCACAAAAAAGTGCATGAATGCTCGTATTTTCGATAATAGAATCCCCCATCCCCAAATTCGTGTCTATGTTTGCCAGTAGGGTGCTGTGTTTACTGTGGAAATAGAGTAGTTCAACGATTTGGTCTTGCAATTTTTTTACCTTTATGAAAAAAATCTCAACTAACTTATATGTAATACAGCCCATAATTCAAATAGAAATCGGAATGAGATAAATGATGGCTGGAATCATATTCTAAAACAATTTACGATAGATTGTTCTATTCATGGCCTCAAAAATAAACTGATATTATTTAATGACAAAGTTCAGAACATGTCTAAATAATGTGAAAGAAAAGTACATCAATTTGTAGTTCATGATTATTGTCCAATTCAGCCTCCATGCTTAACACAAATTCTAGCCGTTACTGGCACATAACTTCTTGACTCAGAACTGTGACAAATATGTGCATGTGTGTAGATGTGTGCTCATCATTTGACAAATAGTTTGGTTAGTAATTCGCGAAGAAGCAAATATTTTACATTTGGTGAAAGCTGAATGTGTAGCGGTGCCTGAACACATTGTATTACAATAGAAACGAAAGATGGAGTATAAGACAGACAATGGTTAGAAATGTCTACATTTATTCAGGCTAGACGTACTTAACGGTGTTACTTAAATCATTCAATAACACAATTAAAAAAAACCTTACTTTAACCACCCAAAATTTGAAAATTTACCTCTATATAACTAATGGTCCAATCTATTGAGAGCTCGATGCCCTACTCTATCAAACGTTAATATTATGCATTTAAATATCTTCATACATAATCTAACTCATAACAGTTAGTGGGAAATTTACTAGTTTTATTTTTGTACACTTCGTATTAATAGCCGCTTTGGCTACCCGCATATTTACTCTATTCGCGTAAGGATGGAGAAGGAAGAATTTAGAGGAAATGTACCCTAACTGGCTAGGAGAGAAAGGTTGGAAACAGTTTAGGAAGAAACACCGGGATTCGAACCCTAAAGTCCCCTTCACCGTCAAATAAGACTAAATGAAACTGGCACTTAGCTGTGTAACGACCGATTCTGATTTTACTTAACTTTTATCATAAGATACCTTTTTTAAAGATAAAACTTACTTCATTTAATTAAAATTATAAGTTTGCATCTTACCGGTATTGTTACATATAAATATAGTGTGGTTTAACTTTGAGGTTTGAGGCTTCAATGATAGTTAGATATTTAACAGTACTTGTGTCATGATTTGTGTATCACCTTGAATGATGATTATTGTAGAACTCTATTTTATTGTTTCAGCTTAATTTGCATGAGATACCACAGTCCTGAAGGCTAGTAGAATTATTCCGACAATAGTGAAAATAACATTTCTTAAGCCTATTTTTTATTTATGAAGACTCCAGCTGCTTCGACAGACCCCTTGCTCGCCTTCTTACTACCCATACAGGCTATTTGCATATTTACATGAATGGTGCAAGGAGAAGAGGGTGGAATTTAAAATAGGTATTATTATATTTGGCTAGAGGGAAGGTGAGAAAACACATTATAAAATCATATTTATAAATTTGTTGGGACTAAAATCCTGGCCTCTTGGTCAACTGTCAAACCAGAAAAAACGAGCCTGACATTAATTCCTTTTGCCCACCAATGCGGGTAAGAGAATATTAATGTATTAAGTACTGAATACCCGTGTTGCACAAATCTGTTTCCTTATCTCCGACTATGTATCTCATGTCCATCGCGATGACTAGGAAATAATTCATCCTGGCTGCCCTGTTGTTTTTGTTTGGATGGAAAGCGTGAGGTCATTATTACAGATTTGAGATCTTTGTATACTTCAAAAAGCTATGGTATCATTAAGTATATTCGAATATTGAATAACATGGTTAATAAAAATTAATTAAAACGAGACAACATTTAGTTTGATTAACTAGAAATGAGACACGTGAAAGATTAATTTAATCTTTCTATTTAACCAATTCTCAAATTACCTTAATTCTGAACTACTACAGTGATCATATTTTAGTGGTTGTATTATGATTTAGTGAGTGAATTATTAAGAAATCAAGATTAAAGTTCTGATGACTTGAGCTCTTCAACTATTTTTGGATCATTTAATGATACAGATCCCATCACATAGTCAATTAACAAATCGCATCAAAACGCTGTTTACTACATTATACACTTGACAGCAGCAAAACTGGGATCAACCTAAAAGGTTTTGAATTTGATATATTTATTTTACTATGTTATTGTATCATCATAATATTGTAAAATGCTTTCAAGCTAACTATTTTGAAACCAAGTTGCTTTTCAATGGTATGTACAGGTTCCTTTCCGGTATACACATATTCATCGTCTGCGTTTAATGTTTTTGAGTCAAACATTTAAAATAAGTTCATTCCATACTTATCAGGTTTCCTTTGTATGTAATGTAGTCATTAGGTCTGTCTGCAAAAGGTTTAAGTCTATAAAATTTTATAAAATATTTTCCTCAATTCATAGACATGAAAGGTTGGTCTTTGTTTGAAAAATATATTCCACTCATTTCTAATGAAGATTACAGAAAATCACACTATTATTTAACGCCTTGTTACAGCTGTATTAACTACCTAACATGGTTGGAAATTTTTCTTGGTTTTGATTTACACTATATCAATTTTGTGTATTCTAGTTCTAAGGAAAGATTTATTTGAAATTTTTTTCATATAAAAGATTGTTCAGATACAATTTAATGACTTTATTATCTGGATAATTCGAACCATTTTACGTTGAGCCAAAAGGCACGTCTTCAGTTTGCCTTATAAAGACATATTTAAAAGAAGATATTATAATAATTAAAATCATTTCTTCAAAATAAAAAGAAATAAATTAAGTTGGGTTTTTTTTGGAAGACAAATTTAAAATAATTTATTTTTACGAAATTTATTGAGTACACATTTTAAAATCTGATACTACAATTATGTGAATGTAGAAATATACCTCAAAATATAAACGTTTCATAAATATATCAATGTGAGATTAACTAGATCAGCTCGACGCTCCATTTTGTCACCAAGTATCTATCTACTGTAACTGCAATGAATTGGTTTTTATTTTTAGTCAGAGATTATCTAATATCTTCTTTATAAGTTCTTTCATTTATCTTTGAAATACAAGCTACAGGTAAAATAACTAGAAATATTAGAACAATTTAAAAATAACGGGCGTTAATCAAAGTGACACACTCCTTAATTTTCCTTGGATGTATTTACTTATGTAGTAAATAGCTTGTGAGGCAACTCTGCTTTCCAAAACTGCTTCAATATAGCAGAAAAATATATTTTCCGCAATATCAAGGTATTACTGTGTTTTGTCTTACATGATGTATGAATTTTTAAAAGTAAACATTGAATATTCAGTATCTAGTGAAAGGGGATTAAATATAACCTAGTAAAACAACTACAGCATTTGGAATAGTAGATACCCACTTCAGTGACCGAATGGTCTAAGACGTCACTCTCGTGTTGGATTGACCTGTAGTTGACCGGGATATCGGGGTTTTAATCCCTGTAGGATCTATTGAGGGTGGGCTTACTATATGGTTTACCAATCTCCTTCCATGCAAATGCGGGTAGATAATCTTTAAAATGTTTATTCCTCATCCCTACCCCATTCAAGTAATTATCATATGGGCGTATAGCCTGAAAAAGTGACAAAAAAATAGAAATTTAGTAACTATTTAAAATTAATTGTCTAGCCATACATTTTTATTTTATATTAGTGAATTTGCCACAGTTTTATGTCATTTGTGGCACCTAGTTAACAATGCGGAGAGTTTTATCTCCAACATATTATCTTGAATAATATGAACAAGAGGTTATTATGTAGTGTTATTTTAATATAAGAAAATCCAGACCTATAGAATATTATAGATGCATGATTTGGCTTGATTACATATTGTATTTGATATATATTATTCAAGAAAATTAATAAAAGTTTATTGCTAATTTTCTAGAATATTTCTAGACTATTTTATAGCAAATATTTTTTTTATAAGCCAATCAAATTGAATTTGAAGCTACATTTATGCTAAACAGTATTGCCACAGTGGGATCACGGTCTAAATGTCAAGTTCATTTAATCTAGTTTGCTGATGATGTGTAGATCTGGGTCCTAATCCCAGTTAGGTGTACCCAGGGTGCTATCCCTTAGTTGGATCCCACTCTACCGCTATTAAAAATTCAGGTATGTTTATTGTAAAATTTACCTTCCTCATCCCTACCAAATTGGCGTAGCTAATATAATATTCGTATAGCGGGAGAAGACAAAGGTTTTTGTTCTAATTTAATGCATTAAATTAAAACGGCACATTGCATGCTAGTTCTGCATAAAAACTTTTTCGTATGGGTCTACATACTAATTTAAATAAAACTTCGGCACTAATCTACAGGATAAAAACACTTGTAAATATAAGACTTGATAATGATTAAGTGTATATACATATATAATATAAGACTTGATAATGATTAAGTGTATATACATATATAATATAAGACTTGATAATGATTAAGTGTATATACATATATATATATATTATATGTGTCCAGGCTACAAACAATTGTAGCAAAGTAGTGGAAAGATTAGTCAGTACTAATGTACTGTTGCCTAAGGGACGCCCGAATGTACTAAACGTACATCCTTTCCGTGGAAGCTCTTTCCATGTCCCGATGAGATGAGTAGATAGTGATAGTGAGTATGAGGGTGTGAAACCAGTAGAAACTCTTTAAACCAACGTAAGCCTAAATAACCAAGCCCTGGTGATCGTTGGGGGTAATCCCGCTTTCTGGAAGAAAAACCATGGAGCCTTCCGGGAATCAAACCCGAGACCCCTAAATTCTTAGCCAGGTTCTTTAATTACTATATCATGGGGCCGGGCAAGGATTAAATAGCCATAAATATACTCAACTTTGGATTAAGGTGTGAGAATATTTGAATTAAATTTGATTAGTCCTAGCTGTATTGGAAAATAAGTATATATTATCGGAAGTGTGTTGTTAGCGCTCGTGTTGGTAGCGCCCTTTCAAAAAATGTGGGCGTTAGGTTAGGTTAGGTTAGGTTAGTAATTAACCTGGTATCTTTTCTTCTGTTTCAGAACTACTAGTATTAGGAATGTTAGTAGGCTAGATTAGGTTAGGTTAGTCATTGATCTGACATCTCTTCTGCTGGGTGAAATCTAAACAAAAATTAAATGTTTTTGAAAGGAAATAGAATAAACAAGTTTTGTAAATACAAACATTTACCTTCCTTAGATCAATAAGAAGGTTTTGAATATACAGTGGGGGCAAATACACACGGCTATTTTTCCAAGGGCACAACCATTTTGTAGCCGTATTATCATCTATGGTAAATAGTTTACATCTTGAAACTAAAGGATTTATTTTAATAAGTTAATATTGAAAGTTATTTTTAATTACGTGTACTCCATAATGTTTGAAGATACTAGCTTTTAAATTTTGTATACAAAGAAAGGTACACTAATAAGTTGTAAGAATAGTAACGATACTAAAAACTTTCTTCTTCAAACGCAAATCAATATGTGAGTAGTCAAAGGTGTTAATCTCGTCCTATACTGTATGTAAGCATGGAACACAGCGTACTCAGAACAGAAAACATTGTTCTATTATGGAGTATAAACCTTAAAACTATATTTTTTTCTCCGTGTCTATTACCCATATGGATTATCTACATATCTACACTAATGGGGTTAGTAACAAGGAAGTTAGAATGAGGGAATATTCTATTTTTTGCTTAGCGAGAGTGTGCGAAAAATTTGGTAATATCCATCATAGATAAACCCGGCCTCGATTCTAATCTCTACCTGACCTTTTCTCACTAAATCATTCTATAATGTGAGTGAAGCCTTAGACACGAAGTGGATAACCTTTTAATATTGTATAACCATATGTCACTTCATAGATTCCTCATAAATACACATTTTATATAGAGTTTTTCCCAAATTATTAAGAGGTACCAACCTAAATATAAATCAATGTATTTTTATAAACACAAAAATTAAAAGAACAAGTTGTTTATTAGTCGTGGTCTCTGGTGATAGATTCATAAGATGATAGAACATCAAACATATTTAAAATTTATATATATATATATATATATATATGTAACCTATACCGATAAGAGTAGTTAACATTAAATAAATAATTTTTCTGGCGCGTGTCTTACTACCTGTTCAGAACATGCCTATACGCCTGTACTAATTACATTAATGAGTTAGTTATGAGGAAGGCTGAGATTAGACCCTGCAGCCACTGAAGCAGGTATTATTTTAATTAATTAATAAATAATACATAACTTAAAAAATATGAGAAAATGCCACACCGAACACCTCAAAAGCTGCAGGTTCCCTAATCCTACTCTCCAGACATTTCCAACCTGTGTGGTACGTACCTCCGGGGGTAAACGAAGACCTCACAGGGTGGAGGGCCGGGCATAAAATTTACAATATCCTATACATTTATGATTTAAAATTTTTATTTAATACATTGCAAAGGATTTTTCTTATTATATTTATTTTATAGATTATAGAATTTATATATCTTGCATTAATAAGCACCAACAACGTCGGAGGTACTTTACAAAGTTGAAAATAAATTTCATCTGGGGCTACGCGAATAAAAAGGTTGAATATATTTCGCTGCCCTAGACCATTCGACAAATAATAGGGTCTTAAGAATAATTATTTATTTGATGAGATTTATAAACATTTTTATTTTAAAATAATAATCTATCTTTGGTTCTTATAGTTTAAAATATGACAAAAAACCAAATAACTATCTCTTTTAAATGTAGAAATTATCTACTTAAAAAGGTTTTATAAATACTAGTTATTATTTCAAACGCATCTTACTACCCGTCCAGGCTATACGAATTATTATTATTTATTGAAATTAAAAAAAATTATATATTAAATACAAAATAAACTTTTCGAATGAAATATCAAGAAATACTACATTTAAGAGTAAATTTAAGCCTTCAATGACACTGCAAGGTCATTGTTACACGCTTGCACGAGATAAAGACATTAATGAAAGGAAAATGTTGGAGTGCATTTGTTCTCGTCTGTGGGCGTTGTGTTCTTTTACCAGGAAAACGACCCACGACATGAATGAAAACAATAATTAGAGAAAACAACTCCAAAAACAAAATAATAAACCAAGAGAGGACAAATAGGATATTAATGTCGTTTTTCGGGAGAATTCTTCTAAATGAACTTAGTAATCCAAGCTATGTTTATAATTTTGATAACCAAAAACCGGCCCCGTGGTGTAGTAATCAGTGCATATAGCTACGAGCCTAGGTGTCCCAAGTTCAATTATTCTCGGCTGGTACCTTGAGTATTGTTCCTTCAGGGGAATGATCCCAACGGTCACCTGGGTTTGGTTGATTAGGTTCAAGTTAGGTTAAGGCCAGTTACAGACTGCTGTTTTGGTCGCATTTTGGTCACTGCGACACAGACGCCGTGACCAGGTTGCTAAAATGTGTTTCATTGTTTCATATGAGAGAGGTTGCTACGCCCAAGAAACGCTCACATTGACGTTTTCAAATCTGTCGCGGCGTTTGTGTCGTAGCGACCCAAACGCGACCAAAACGTTAGTCTGTCGCCAGCCTAAGACTCACCTCGGCTCCACAACTACATAATAACTATCATAGCATCATCTCTATGCGGCTACGACGTGTAAACAACCTCCTATGTTGTACTCTGGGCGATGCTTTGTGCCAACAGAGCGTATAATAGTCTACACATAAGGTGACCTAGCCTGGATGTCATGTCCCTCACTGTCATATATTCCATACGATAAAAAAATTTCATTCAAGGCAGATTTAATCCCTTACTATTTTTAATACCATTTTAATTTAGCGAGGTCCACCTGTCGGTAACGAGTTTATCTACTGAGACAAGAGTCTCAGGTTTGATTAGTGTAATGGCAAAAAAAAATCATTAGTAAAATGTGAGTTTGCCCTTTCACAGTGATGAATACATAAACTGGCGAGGGCTTGGTGTTGTGTCTGTTCTATATATAGACTATAAGATAGTCTTTTCGTGTGCTGATATAATCAGTCGGTTTTGAAAGTTAACGATATTCACCCCAAATATATATTTTTACTTTCTCTCGACATCTCAAAGAGAAAGTATTGTGATCGTCAAAAAAATCGAACTCGAGTTTGTGATAAATGACAACTTTTCATGAAACTCTGTAAAGAAAAAGTGGTTTTCAAAAATTCCGTCTGTCTGTACCTCGATATAAAGCCAAAATTATTTTATCGATTCGACTGAAACCTGGAATCTGGGATTTTCATTAGGTCCACCTGAGGGTTTTTCGGAATTAGATATCGAACCCTAATAGTATTAAGAGTAATTTACTGAAGGACAAAAAGATAAGTAAATGGTACGGAACTCCGAACGGACATTCTCACTCCATTGTTTAAAAATGGAGATATTTACTCAAAACTCGTAATATATAAGAAACTAAATATTATATACTAGCAAACCCGAGCAAAAATTGCGATATACTTATGTTAAACATTTTTTTGACTCCCACCCGCCTCGGTGGCATAGTTGGCTAACGTGCTAGTCGTGTTGAGCTCGATCGCCGAGGACGGGGAGATCGAGGTTCGAATCTCGGTCGGGTGAACTGGGAGTGGTTTTTCCTAAATGGTTTTCCACGCTCCCTCCACGCAAATGCGGGTTCGCTTCCTCTCAATTCAACCCTCCCAATTCCTAATCCATTAGCGTAATTAGTAATTAAGCGTATAATCCCAACGGGTAGTAAGACTCGGTGCTATTATTATTTTTGACTCCCGAATGATTTTCTTTTTAAAGAATTAAAGTTTTCACTAGTATATTTGGACAAAAAAAGAAGAAAAAGATCAATATTGGGTCACCAAGGGTCAACACTTAGTATTAAAATTTTAACTTCCAGTTAACATTTTGGACATTTTATTAGGGGTTGCACATCTTATGTTTATCGCATTTTTATTAAATTTTTCATTTATAAATTTAGAGCAATAAAAAAGCTAAATATTGACTATTGTGTCTAAAATGATAGAGATAGATCATTGCTCTACAAACAATTATTCCCCTAGAATTTAAAGAAAAAAAGAACAAACATTTTGAGAGACTTACTTATTTAATTACTCAATAGAATTAGATAATTATTCCGTTAAAACTTAAATAGTATCTCTGTACAACTAAAGCTCGCAAAATTGTATTAATATATTTGCCAATATCTCCGAAACTATTGGTTTTAAAAATATATATTTCAAATAAAAGTTTGTTATTTTTAATTGTATTACAATTTTGCAATGATAAATTATTCAGTATCTTAATTATTGGTGGTATAAGGAAATTTCCGCTTCTGTAAGGTACTCTAAAACTCATTTTCATAGGAAAGTAGCCATTTTGTTTATAAATTTAATCAACGCCTATATACGAATTTTTTGACCTTTATTAAACGACTTTTAATTTTAGGGTTAAACAGGCACACAGACAGATGGCATTGCAAAAAACCCTTTTTAGGGTTCGGGGGTCATGAAGCGTTGACTTCCATCAACATCTAGGGCTATATTATTTTTACGGTCGCAATATCTATATATGCGTTTAGCTTGAAAATTATTGGTTTTATAAAAATATGTTTCGAATAAAATATTTGTATTATAAATAGACCTACATAATTGCAATGATAAGTAATTTTGTATCTCATAAAGTTTTGGAAATGTGGTAAGAAATGAGAATTTACGCATCAGACCGGAACTCTTAAAGTCAAGTTTTTTTTATATATGTACCGTACACCGTAAGTGTGTATTTAAGTGGGTTTTCATATATATTATATGTATATATACATTACAAGTCAGCGCAAAAGTCAATTTACCCTTATATAATTATTAATAAGAGAAGGGGAAACTGACTTTTGTACCACTTTTGTCAGTTTCCCCTTATATATTTATTAATAAGATAAGGGGAAACTGACTTTTGCGCCACTCTGTATTTTGGCTAAAAATGAAAATCGGCATGGAGGAAGTTTATTATCAGACAGAGAAGTTTCAAAAACCACTTTCATAAATTAATTCGTGAATTAATGTGATCTGCAGCTGTCAATTTTGATAGATATTAAATATCAATTCTATTATGTAATATAAATGATAAATAATTATCTGAGTGTACCAAGCCAAAAATTTTTTTTATATTTTCTAAAATTTCCTTCCTACCTTTTTATTACTGTAAGTTACATTTAAAAATTACTGAGCAGTGGGAGAAGACCTTTGCTGCTAAAACCCACTGATAATACCATCATTAATTTTGTAACCTTGAAGTTTTGATTAACCTTGGTGTATAGCTTTTTTTAACGAGATTATATTGGCTACTGGATTGCTAAATGGATAAATTTTGTTTTTCTGGAATTACTGAGTATATCCATAATTATAATTACGATAAAAACAGAAATAAATTAATTAAGAAACGTTTAAAATCTAATATTTGTTTTTATTAATATCCCACATATTCCTGGTAGAGACAAATGATTTATGGGAAAGATATTATTGATTAAACGTAACCGAAAATCTTCATCTATAATATGGTTTCAAACCATGTTCGTTACTGATTATACTTTACAGCTAGAAGATTTACGTTCTTCATAATATCTTGTGAAGTTGGCTTTGAGTTATCTTCCTTTACATTAAGGTGGACTTCCTGTGCTAATAGTGAAGCAGTGTCCTGGGTTACGTAATGAAGCTCAAGATGAGACTGTAAGAAAGGGGCCTTGTTTATTGTTTCCAAGAAAAAGGGTGCCTTTTAGACTGTGCTGTTCTGCTAGCATGGAGTTGAAAGAAGAAAGTAAAGGGGGTAATGTCCTTAGGAAGGGGTGGTGAAAAAATGGACCCTAGCCGAGTGGGTTCACTGGACCAGGAAGCCTTAAAGAAGTAGTTCGATTTATGTGTGGATCTGTTTGTCTTATGCGAGTATCAAAGGTGGCTAGGACATGAGAAATAATTATAGGGGCGTGAAATAACTTTTTATTCAAGAAATATCCCAGTATATATTCTTGAAATAAATTTATTCGGAGGTATGAAGCTCCTCTTTTTGTCCTCATTCACGGAGGATTGGCATGCGCCAGTCTAAAGAGTCATTGCAGATGAAAAGTGATGTTTATTGGGTTTCTCATATATGAGTATGATCTCTATCACGGTGATATGCTACTTGTCGAATAAGAAAGATGGTGAACATGGTTGAGGGCGGTGAATAGCGAAGAGCGGTGACACGCTACTAGTTGAGTACAGAGCTGGACTAGCATGGTGACACGCTACTAGTTGAGTACATAGCATGACTAGCATGGTGACGCGCTACTAGTTGAGTACAGAGCTGGACTAGCATGGTGACGCGCTACTAGTTGAGTACATAGCATGACTAGCATGGTGACGCGCTACTAGCTGAGTACAAAGCCTGACTAGCATGGTGACACGCTACTAGTTGAGTACATAGCCTGACTAGCATGGTGACGCGCTACTAGCTGAGTACAAAGCCTGACTAGCATGGTGACACGCTACTAGTTGAGTACATAGCCTGACTAGCATGGTGACGCGCTACTAGCTGAGTACAAAGCCTGACTAGCATGGTGACACGCTACTAGTTGAGTACATAGCCTGACTAGCATGGTGACGCGCTACTAGCTGAGTACAAAGCCTGACTAGCATGGTGACACGCTACTAGTTGAGTACATAGCCTGACTAGCATGGTGACGCGCTACTAGCTGAGTACAAAGCCTGACTAGCATGGTGACACGCTACTAGTTGAGTACATAGCCTGACTAGCATGGTGACGCGCTACTAGCTGAGTACAAAGCCTGACTAGCATGGTGACACGCTACTAGTTGAGTACATAGCCTGACTAGCATGGTGACGCGCTACTAGCTGAGTACAAAGCCTGACTAGCATGGTGACACGCTACTAGTTGAGTACATAGCCTGACTAGCATGGTGACGCGCTACTAGCTGAGTACAAAGCCTGACTAGCATGGTGACACGCTACTAGTTGAGTACATAGCCTGACTAGCATGGTGACGCGCTACTAGCTGAGTACAAAGCCTGACTAGCATGGTGACACGCTACTAGTTGAGTACATAGCATGACTAGCATGGTGACGCGCTACTAGCTGAGTACAAAGCCTGACTAGCATGGTGACACGCTACTAGTTGAATACATAGCCTGACTAGCATGGTGACGCGCTACTTGTTGAGTACAGAGCCTGGATAATAAAGTAAAAGTACCAATATCTCCATGAACAGAGAGTGGAATAAATCTATGAATAACAGCCTCATATGTTTTGACCGGGATTTGAACACCTACTTTGTCATCAGTTGTTATATAACTGGTTTTTAGAGTGACACTTTAAAACAAGCAATCACCGAGATGGTAAGTAAATTATTTTAATATTTAATTTTCTTATTAAGTGGTATGCTTCCTAAACATAATTTTACTATGGCTAGTTGTAGCTTACAATCATTACTAACATAGGATGAGGAGGTAAGTTTAATTGAATTATAACTAAACTCTTATATAAAAGGATAGGAAATAAATATATTAAATTTAAAACTTCCTCAATGGCCCTCTGGTGGGATTAAAAGCGAGCGCCCAGAGTATTGTTAATATAGTACTTAGAAAACTCATTAACATTTATAACCCCAAATAAGCACTTCGCATAATAATCAAATATAACAATTAATTATGTACGCGTATTAATCTTAATTACACTAGATATTTATATAGTTTGCCTATAGCTCTAAGGACCAATTGAATGTCAGAGAAATCAAATATTTCTCAAATATAACACAGTAAATAGGTTACCAGACTTTCCATTTCTTTAAATTATTATCACTTTGGTTTGTGGCCGCATGGTCTAAGGTGTCATTCTTGAAGTAGATTAAACTGCTGATGACAGCGAGCTTGGGATTCGGATCCCGGGTGGGAGTACTGATAGTGGTTTTCCTAAATGGTTTTCCATTTTCTCTCCGCGCATATGCGAGTACACTTCCTCTAAATTCAACCTTACTCATCCCTAACTCACCAGTGATATTAGTACATATGCGTATAATCCAAACAAGTAGTAAATCGTGGCGATAAAAATAACTACCCCATTCAGGATACCAGCATATTTGCACAATCATGGGGAAATCAGGGAAGTTAAATTTAGAAGAAACACAAATACAATTTTAGGGAGGCTGGGAAACCATTCAACGAAAATTAATTAGTATGACAACATCGCACAAACTTTCTCATATTTTGTATTATAGCATCAAAGATAATTTTCAAAAATAGGTTTTTAGTAAGCTAACCTAAGTGTTTTTTCTTTATAAAAACAACCATATCATCTTGTTAGTTCATCAGTAAAGTTACTCCCAGATTCCGATTCTAAAAACCAATCTTTAAGGTCAATTAAAAACAATCACATTTTTTATAATTTGTCTTAAGTAAACTACACTTATATTAATTTATTTTAGATAAATAAAGATATATTATTATTATTGATAGTGTAAAATAGTCCCTTGAAACCAATTTTGAAAAAATAGCTATAGCTCTTTTCAGAAAACTAAATTTTACAACAACAAGTCATTGGTAAACTACTAGTAAATGATTTTTTTTTTAGAAAAACAAATTTATAGAACTATTTATTGTACAAGCAACTTAATAGATGCCCATATTTAACAAAATCGCTTGAGCCATTTTTTAAAATATTCAAACTAAACAAAACAGTCATCATTAAACTACCCATATTTTCAAAATAATACGAATTTTCAAAATCAATCATCAGTAAACGACCCTTTATTGAGTTTTTAACCTTATCACGTATACAGGGTTATTTGTCATGTCAAACAATCCCAAGATACTCATTTAGAAAAAGCCGTTAGGGTCATTTTAAAATATTTCCTTTATATTAAAAAAACCGTCATTGGCAAAACCAATAAATGAGTTTTCCCCCTAAACAGATATAGGGTGTTTATGATTAACAATTATTGTCATGTCAAGAATTCCCAAGATATATGTTTGAAACCATATAATTATGGCAATTTTTCAAAATATTTCAAGTTTTTGAAAAATCAGTCGAGAGTAAACTAACCATTAATTAATTTTTACCATCCAAAAAAGAATGCAGTTTTATTTTTAATGTCAAACACTCCCAAGATACCCAATTGGAACCAAAAAGTTTTAGCCATTTGAAAATATTTCAGGCTTTTGAAAAATCAATCTTCAGTAAACCACTCTTAATTGAGTCCTTACCCCATAAACAATTGTACGTTTTTATTCGTCATACCATTCATTGTCTAGATGCACATTTTGAAAAAAATCTTTAGAGCTTTTTTTGAAATATTTAGAATTTTCAAAATTGTCCCACAAGTAAATTACCCTTTAACGAATTTTCGCCCGAATACCAATTAAACAATGTTATTAGTCGTGTCAAACAAATCTTATTAAATGCGCATTTCAAACAAAATCATTAAACAGAATTTAGAAAAATTTGGAATTCAACAAAATAACTCATCATTAAACTACCCATAAGTGAAGGCCTAGGGAGCAAAACAAATTATTTTGTTAAATAGCTATATACAATATAAATATTAAGTTTTAACAAAATCCATCTAACCGTTTTATATCCGTGATCAGGGACAGACAAACAAACTTACATAGGAACAGATAGAATTGTAAAATTCACTCCTGTGAGTTCGTTTTTACATAAAACACAAAGATTCTTCAAAATCTTAAGATTTTTTTTTCACTATCATAAAGTAAAAACGATGGGAACTCTATCACCAGCCACAATGGCATTGACAATCAAACGTATTGCTTGAGTTGCGCTTTAGATCATGTCACCATGGGTGTGAGTATCTTTAATGTGGATAAATCTGCAGACAGACCCAACAGCAGTTAAGGTATACGACTAAGAAATGTGTTGCCGAGCTATTTTTTTTAAAGATGGAATTATTCTGTAAGGTTACTAAACCTGACTGAAAATGTCAAATATATAACATTTTAACAATCTGCCACGCCAACTAAATATGTAGGTCATTAGGAATTGTATTTGATATGTTATAAAAAAATGCTACAAAATAAAATATTTCGATCTAATGAAGAATTTGCATGACAGTCATGGGCACTTCACACTGTTGTATGCCTGTGTGGTTCGACTACAATAGTAACACAAGTGTGGACACTTATATATTATAATAATACTGCTCATTACTACAGCTCAAATGGCAGGCCTATAAACCGAATAACATGTGCTTAATTTGCTTCCTTCTCATACTGAGTTTACATATCCCTAACAAGATAGTAACGATTTAGTCCTTACATAGTAAATTTTCAAAATTAATTTTAATACTTAGTTAGGTTAGAAAAAATCGGTGTTTAAATAGATTGATACCATACATATATATAATTAATGCATTGCCTTCATCGGTAGGCCAGTGGACTAAATTTCATGGACCATGGTAAAATGGTATGGTTTGCCGGTGACGAGGAATTCGGGGTTTGAATGAGTGCACTGAGGGCATTTTATACTAATTTGTTTTAAACTTTTCCACCGTTTAAATATAGGTATATTTCTTATAAATTCTAGCTTAACAATACCTACCCCATTAGTAAAATTATAATTCATATTGTCCGGATTGTCGTTAAGACGCAGTAAAAAAAATGTTTATGGGAAAAACATTTATATTTGGTTGACCAAGAAACATTGAATTGGCATTTAAGATAGTCTTGCAATGTTTATGAACTAAAAGCTTGGTTAAATATAAAACATAAATTTTTCAACCGTTTTACTTTAGAGACCAATTCAAATATTATTTATTACAATGTTAAAATGGTGAATTGATACATATTAAAAACAATTAAAGCATTCAAACTAGATTAGATGAAATAAAAGTTTTGTCTTTGACTTTAGCTGTGTGCACTAAACTATATAAACTAAATATCTAAAACATTCAAAATATCTTTTAGATGTATCCAAATTTTATATATTTGTCACTAAACAACTTTAAAGAGTTTATAGAGGCATCTAATTTTCAAAATTTGATCAGGGGAAGACCATTCAAATAACACCTAGAGGCATAACATTTTCAAAACATTTCAATGTGAGGAGCACTTTAAATAATTTCTAGAAAACGCAACATTTTAAAAATCTTCTGGGCTAGAATCACTCGAAATAATTACTATAGGATTATAGTTTTAATAAAATTTTCCAAGTGAGGACCACTCTTTGTAGCTTCTAAGGGTATCCATTTTTTCAGAAAATTTCTGGAAGAGGTCTTACCGTTCCCCTTATGGCTTGGAGGCCAAACGTTCAAAACACGTTTTTTTTTCCTAATAGCTCTTATTACAAAACAAGGCTCCACCCCCACTGGACAGTATCATTACCTATCTTATTTAGATAAAATAAAACTATAGAAGGGGCCTGAATACAATTTTGTATTGTTGACTGAAAAAAGTTAGCACGTTCTTCTCCACCCAAGCTCCTACTTTGTTGATACTATACATAATAACAAAGAAAGACATATAGAATTTACTACTCTTGAGAAATAAGTCTCCTTCAAATAGGTTCAAAAGTCATCCATAGTCTAAAATTCTACTTGGTTAGGACCTCTGGACTCTTTTCAATTGAGGCCCCCCACCTCACTCTCAAAGATCTTCCGGGAACCCTGCGTATTTTCATATTAATATCGCAATTCTTGTAATATAGAATATGATTTTGGTTAGATGAACAGTTTAGAAATTTCTAATATATTACTTTGCAGCTAACATTGATAACATTTTACTATATTATTAGTGTTATTTATAGGAATTGATAATATAGATCAAAATGACAATCCAAATAACAAGACTTGATGTATGAATATATTAAAATTCTTTTAGTAACTTTAAAAAAACACCAGATACTGTCCTTCCTACCAAAATTAGGGAATTCATTAAAAATTACAATACAGTGTATTAAATATTTAGTCTAGATCATATTTGAGTGCAAGGGTCGTGTTAAATAAATCTACCAAAAATATATATCTTATTAATGATATAAATTTATCTATACATTTCTAATTTTTGATCCTAAGTTCCAAAGATGGTCCAATTGAATAAAACCTGTTATATTAAATCAGAGCTTTTTTAAAGTATAGTTTTAAAAGGGTCAATCACAGTAGTTTATGGGATTTATTGATCGGAAACCTGTGTATAACCATGAGATATTTATTCAAAGACCCAAAGGGTGTAATACATTTACTTTTTGAATGATTTTAATATAGAGCACTGAAAATATGTTTATAATTAAGTTCAAATTTTAGAACATATTAATATATAGCGAGTTATAAACTTTTTATATATGTCTAGGTACTAATAAAGTATCTTAACCGATGTATTAAAAAAAACGCTTACTAAAAACTAAAATCAAATATATGGTTTAGTTTTTGCTGTTATTATTATTTCTAAAACTCTTATCTTAATGTCTGAATATGTTTATTCTATCATCCAAGCATGGTATGAATTGAATATCACACATAAAAAGGTAACGGTATTTATTTTACCACTAATGGAATTCATGTTTAGATTTCTGGATTAAAAAGTAATAATTTCATATATACACCCATATAGGTCACCCTAGTACACCCATATAGGTCCATGTAAATAAATTGAATATATCAGAAATATTCCAAATGTCCCTCAATTGTTTTCCCACAATTCTTCATATTGTAGCTTGGGGGAGTCAAAGCTACCCTTCTTCCAACAGCAAACAAACAAAAAATGAATAAATTATACCTAAAGAACTAAATGAACAAACACATAAACTGACATTAGACCATGAGCATTGAAGCAATTTCTGTTAAAACAACAGTGCTACGAATCTCGTACCCTGTTAATATACTTGGGGAAAATAGTTTCACCGTGAACAGAATTTATAATTTTGCAGTAGAATTGAAAAGGGGTGAAGGACTAAAAATAAAGAGAAATGAAGAAGGTAAGAGAGAGACAGAATAGAGATAAACGTGGAAGATAAACAACCACGAAAGTTTTCTAGTAGATTTTCTCTCAATATAGGTAGGTGTGGTATGCAGGTGCCTTATATTCGTCAAGAACAGCGAAGCTAGATCTGAACTTTCCAAAAGCATATTTTTTACACAGTAATTAGATGTACTTGAGAGCCATATCCTTTAAGAAAAGGATTATATTATATTAATGAGTATACACTTAATATGATGTGCTAATTTGTATTGGACACCTTGTCAAAATTATGTATCCTAAAGCTATTTTTTCATTTATTTGGGGTATTTAATGTCCACTTTCAGAACCGACTGATTATATCAGCATACTCTTATGGATTGAGTTAAATTTATACTAGATAAGAAATTCAGGCCCCGGCTGTTAATTCATCTCTGTGGAAGAGTAAACCCACATTATTTTCACCAGTATACATGTTTTGTCCATGTCGGGAATCGTACCCTTAGCTCAGTAGACAGACACGCTACCGACAGAATGAAAGTTACATAATGTTCCAGATTAATTTACACATTTAAATTGTTCATTTGTTAATTCAGGAATATTGATTTGGTATTATTCACGCAAATATTAATAAAAAAATAAAGTTACGTTTAAATATATTATAAAAGTTTTTAAAATTTTATTAAAAAGGTACAATTTTAAAATATTTTCATGTGAAACACAATTGTCTCTTATATTATTATATTTATCTGTAACCGACTTTTCACTCACTTCTGATATAATTTAAGAACTGAAATTTGATACACCAACGCGACTCCACAGATAATACAAAATAAGTTTAGTGATTAAAAACGTTCAATCAGTCTATTAATTTGTTTATTAGGTATATTAGCACAAATCTATAACTGGCTCTCTCACTCAATACTTATTCACATTAATATCTATACCACGGTACATTAATTCAACTCAGTAAACAAATTAATATAGTAACTTGACCAGTGTTTAAAAAAAAATGTTTCTATGAATAAAATATTGAATACAAGAATCCTGTATTTAAAAATAGAGCCCCTCAAACTAGTCGAAATAATATGTAAAAGAAATACGTTTTCTTCGGTCCTAATCCTCTATTACTTCTATTGTCAAGATCCCATTATCTCAACTAATACAAAGCCTACAGCTACGAATAAGGTATCAGCGGACAGGATTTTCTACCAACTTCTGATACAGCATACCCAGTTTACGTTAAAACATATATTTTGCTTAGAATTTAAGTTAAAAGAAAAATATAACAATATATTTTTATATTATTTCTGTTGTCAACATCCATTTTTCTCAACTAATACAAAACCTACAGTGATGAATATAAAATGAATCTAGCAATATATTTGTGACCATTAGACTACCGAAAATAAACTCTCTTTGCTATTTTGTGTATACACTTCACTGAGTATTTAATTTCAACAACCCAACAAAAGACTAAATATTTTTATTTTTTTTTGTGGAGGGGGGAAGTTTGAATGTGCGAAAGTTCCGCAAGGGTTGACTGGTCACATATATTTTGGTTCAAATGGAAGATATTTGGGCATTTTTATTTAATTAATTAATCTATAATTAATATTGTCTTACCAAGGGGACAGTTAAGTGTGTGTGTCATTTTTACCACAAAAGAACTTAAATAATAGAAAAAAACTTAAAATAATGTATATGTAGGTAACTAAATTGGACAGTAATGAAAATATGTCAAATACATAAGATAAAATTTAAGGCCAGGCTTACAAATGAATATTTAAATGTTATACCACTACACACATTCAAATTATTTCATTTATAGATGCATCTCTGATCGTACATTTGTGGACTAGATGTGGGTTAGGTAAATATTGATGTGTGACCGAGGTCCTCTGTTATCAATTATTCATATGTTGCCATTAATGGTACATGTGAAAACTAATAGCCTTATTGTTGTTTGGACTAATATTGCTGCGATATCGGAAGGCAAACCAAGAAAATCTTAAATCCACATTATGAAAATTTTGTAATTTTTTGTAGGGTTTGTAAACTATATTTAAGAATTAAAGTATGTATTATATATATCTTATATAGATACATATAATATGTATATATTTGTTGCAATATACT
Source organism: Timema genevievae (assembly GCA_902155825.1). Classification (NCBI taxonomy): domain Eukaryota; kingdom Metazoa; phylum Arthropoda; class Insecta; order Phasmatodea; family Timematidae; genus Timema; species Timema genevievae. The sequence goes on along the minus strand of CABFWO010000278.1, from coordinate 261,204 downwards.
TTTCTCTCTTTATATATATATTTATATATATATGTTATTCGCAAACAACGAGTTCGCCCATTGTCCGAATTTTTCAACCACAACGCGTTGTGGGTATGATTATGAATCCACAATGCATTGTGGGTATTTATTTAGGCCACTGGGTAGCGGAAAACACCCACGACGCGTTCTGATCAAGTTGCTTTTACCCAAAATGCGAAGTGTTAATCCTATCATTTGATGTGTTGATGAATAAGGTAATAGCAGTAATGAGTCATCTCTGCAGCGACAAGTCCCATCTTCCAGTTAACTATATATGTGTGAGTCGTGAGGTACCAGTATCTATATATATATATATATAATGCAAATGATATGTTCTATTTCTATACCATAGCTGATACATATAACAAAACATAGTATCAATCAGTCTTTCTACAAATATACTTTAAAGAACTGAAAAAGTTACACGTTAATCTTACGCCTGCTATCCATAATTTTGGTGATAAGTATGCTCAAACTAAATATTAACAAAAATCTATTCTATGTTTTCACTAGAAAATTAAGCGAAAACATTGATGAAAAATAAACGAATTACCATGTTTGATCTCACATTGCTATTTGAAATGACCTTGGCTTAAACCAAAACAGTATATTTAGGTTAACTGTACAAAATAAATCTTAGGAAAGAAAAAATTTGAAAGTAGCTTACATATTAGTTTTGCATAATTCATAAGACCTATTGTAAATACTACAAATAACAACCACAATAAATAAACCTGAACAAACACTCAAAGAGTTAATTTCCCTTCTCTCCACCTAAGGGTGATAGGAAATTTCATCAAAACCCCTTAACACGCCTGTATGTAGCTTATATTTGGTTCAGTTTATTTTAACCTGGCTTAATAAATCATGGTCATGTTTTCCATTTAAAATTGTGAGTATATAATATCAAAAAATTTTACTTTCCGATTAATGTTATACACCCTAGTAGATGAAATAAAACAAAATTACTTAACAAAATTATTTTTAAAATGAACTCAATAGTAAATTATAAAACCGGCTTCAGGCAAAAACATTAACACTTACATGCCAAAAGGTCTAAACGAGAATCTTGCCAACCATATTAACAAGGGAATTGCGTGGATAAGCACCTTGTGATCTTCATAATAAATGCGCGCACACACTAAGTCTCCCCCCCCCCCCTTCCCCCCCTTGACAAATTTTTCCC
>CABFWO010000278.1:206990-259834 GCA_902155825.1 Timema genevievae | reverse complement strand
CCCCCCCTATTATATATGGCCCTGGGCACGAGAAACACTAGCATGATGAGAGAAGAGTTTGAGAGGAAATTAAACTAATTGCTGTGTGATAAGTCTAGTAGATCACTTTTAATGAGTGATGATTGATACAGAGAATTATGCAAGTGACGAAAGAGGTGAGGAAGAAAAAACGGAATGGAGTTTCTTTATTGGGTATTTAAAGACTACCCTCGTCTTAAACGCTTTGCCGTCATTTTTTATAGGGGACAGGGAGAAATTGATTCAAACATCATAAGATGCTCATTCAGAGATAAAACATTTTTCCCTAATCAGTGAAATGTTTGATATAATTGAGTCTGCACGTCCAAAATTAGAACAGAAAAAATAAAAAGCTATGGAAGAAGAATTAAAAATAAAATATTGTAACATAATGAGGGAAGTAATCAACTTGTATATAAACCTATACCAGTCTTGCGCTCTCAAGAAGAAAGCTAAAGGAAAAGGACTTGTATTAAAACCAATGATCATGTCTGCCCTTAATTCAGGTCAAGTATTTATATTTTTTATCTATGATTTTTCCATCTTGCTGAATAGTTTTTTTTTTTTTTAACATTTGAATTGCTTGATAAGGAACGTTTAATATTTATAAATAAAATTCAATTTTTAGTGAAATTAGGTTGTACAAGTTGTATTAAATTAACATAAAAGACATAAATGTTTAATATAATATAATATATATATGCACAATATTTATTGATATATGAAAGAAATTGGTAATATTAATTGCATGTTATGATACTTTATAGTTCTGAATGTCTTGAAATTATAACAAACATCTAAAAATTCAGTACATATTAAAATTGTAGATATTTGAGTCAGAATTATAGTTAGAAATATGTTTTTTTTAATAAAGGATGATGTGATCATGCATACTTCGTATTTCTGTATTGTTTTGAGAATTGACAGAACACGTTATTAAATTTGAAAAAATATAAAAAATGAATTTCTTTCTTATCCGTATTTCCCTGTTCCTTGGTTACTAAACTAACTAAAGTAACTAAAATTAAAATTCATGATACAACAATAGAGCCATTTGTGATTATTCATCCTAAATGTTGCGTTTTGAGCTATTGATACAGAGGGGCACATTAGTATTCTAACATGACTGGAAAATACTCAAATAATTTAACTCTGTTTATTTCGAAAATGTGTTCATGTTCTTTCCCCCTTCATGCCGACAGTACATGCAGTGATGCGTCCAAACTGATGTGCTCAACTCAGGTGATGTGGACACGCAATGCATGACTCTCAACCATGCGTGCACGCAACGTACTCGGTGTGAATACTTTTTTCTAGAATTCAAGGCTACATCAGCTGAATTGCTTCGATGCGATGCAACGCGGTGCACCCCACTCAATGTGATAAACCTTTTAGGATAGGCACAAATTATTGAGACGCTGAATAGGACGGATTCAGGGCTAGGCAGGACAGCACAGGACAGCACAGGAAAGTACAGCGCAACAGTGGGGAGATGCGTATAGTGGTATAAAACCGAACTCAAGATAGTGTTGTATAAATGATGGCCAGAATTCAATATTCCAAAGTTCTGAAGATGATTATAATCCAGAAATGTGGATAGCACTATCTCCCGGAAGTGTCATAGCAATTATAACTATTAGACTCAATACTTACAACTTGTGAAGAATGGTCCAAGATACGAAATGAGCCAGGAATGCTCAGTGATGGAGCATTGACATGCAATGCCAAAGCTCTCAAGTACAATTATATTGTGTGCTTTTTTTATTTTTATCTTAATCATAGAAAAAAATATAATTTTAAAAATTCTAGTGTACTATTTGTTTACCCTTTAAGGTAGCAAGTTTACTTGGCATTATTATGTTATGATATAGCTTATAAGGTTGGGTCATAGTGTAATTCATCAAGGTAAGACATGTACCTTTCTGGTTCGATGGTGTATGCAACCTGACTAAAAGGAAAAATTAGTTTGGAGGACTAGAACACAAGGAAATAAATTAGTATATATTCAAAATTTGGTTTGATATCTGGTATTAAAAAAAGCCTAACCAATCAGACTGATTAGACAGCCATTTAGTGACTAATAACTTAAAACACTCTAACTATTATATATTTTTTAATAAGCTATTCCATCAATTTAGAAAAACAAGAAAATGAATGACAAGAAAATGTATGTGATGATATAAGGGACGACAGTTAATAAAACCCCACACTAGTTAACAAGTGGGAATAAAGTTAGTTAACTAACTTCAGAACAACCACAGCTTGAAGCAGGATTGTGCATGTGTTACCCTGCTTCGTAAGGTGTCCTTCCTCACCTTTTCACTTACCAAAGCAACAAAAAACATGCCTTTACATGTGATGTGTCTTATGCCGGTCCCACACTAGATTGCAAATATCAAGGAGGACATTGTCCAACATTTGTGAAAATACTGAGCAAATATTAGGCATTGAACAAGTGGGGCTTCCAAAAACATTACAACAATCACAAGGCAATTATGTTGGCTAAAGCCAAGGTCTCCTACACCTACACCACTTGCGATGTTCTCTCTTTGTGCTCACGAGTGTAAAAAAAAAATGTATCGTTAGAAAATACTCTTGATTTATTAATACGTTGTCTTGCGTGGAGGGTTCCTTATTTTACGGCATCAAAGGAGAAATAGAAGTTGGTGGATGCTTTCACATAACTCAAGTCTAACAAGGTTAGCTTCACTTTATTCTTGAAATATATGAAATTATAAAAATTATACAAAAAAAATCACAATATTTGGATATAGGTTTCCTTTTAATCATTTACAGATACAGTGGATCTGAAATGCTGGTTAATTTTATGAAATAACCCTCAAGACAGTTCAAAAATTTTTGTTGAATGAGTAGCACCGAATTCATTTTCACAGTAATTGCACGTGTGGGGAGGTAGAAAAGACGTGTTCAAAGCTCGACTTAACTAATTATTTTTGAAAAACATTTTAATAGTTAATAAGGAACGATTAAGATTAATATTAATAGAATTCAATTTTTGGTAATATTGACAATCTGTGTTAATTTAACGTGTAAAAAAATAGATGTATGATATAATATAATAATAATAATAATAATAATAATAATAATATAGGCACTATAATTTGAACCATTAATGATTTTTTTGTAAGAATAACTACAAGTTATAATATCTTATGATGACAAATATGATACAATCATAGAAGTTTTAACAAACACATAAAAAGTTTGAAACATATTAAAAATTGTTGACTTTTGAGACAAATTGCATTAAAACAGTGTTATGATAAGATGATGTAAACATGCATTTATTACTTGTCTTGCGCTATATTTGGAGATTAAACAGAGTTATTTGTAAGTGAAAATATAAAGAATGAAAAAAATACGTAAAAAATTGAATTCCTTCCATATCTGTAATTCCCTGTTCCTTGGATATAAAGAATGAAAAAAATACGTACAAAATTGAATTCCTTCTATATCTGTAATTCCCTTTTCCTTGGATATAAAGAATGAAAAAAATATGTACAAAATTGAATTCTTTCCATATCTGTAATTCCCTGTTCCTTGGATATAAAGAATGAAAAAAATATGTACAAAATTGAATTCTTTCCATATCTGTAATTCCCTGTTCCTTGGATATAAAGAATGAAAAAAATATGTACAAAATTGAATTCTTTCCATATCTGTAATTCCCTGTTCCTTGGATATAAAGAATGAAAAAAATACGTACAAAATTGAATTCCTTCCATATCTATAATTCCCTGTTCCTTGGATATTGCTGCAGTCACTGCAACGTATTTGAGCATCGAAACATGTAGAAGTTCAAATACGTTGCAGTCACTGCAGTAATATCCAAGTGCCTCATTATTTGGCAAGTAATTACAAGTATTGGCAAATACCCACAAGAGACCGTCCCACATTTTGTTCACTACTCATATTTGTCAATGCTGGCCTACGTTTACCAAGTAGTGTGGGACCGGCTTTATACGTTAATTGAGTCTCAATGTCTGCTTTGAATCAAGTTTCATTCACACACTCGCCGAAAATGGAGAGGAAAATTTACTTAAGTGTCGCAGCATTTTATACGCTATCAAAATATAAGTGGATTATATTTTTCAAAGAAAACTAAAATGAGAAGATATTTAACATAATTTATTTTCAAATGGATAGAGAGAAATTTACAATAATTTGATGATAGACGTTTTTAAACTATAATGTATTATGAAAAAGCCAAACAAATCGATGCACACCTTTTCTGTTTAACAATTAATTTCAAATCTCCTTGCAACAACAATCGAGGAAGCTGTATGCTTAATTCTAACTTCACAGATATATTGCACTGGTTTAGTCCCTTAGTTAAGCTGTTTTTCCTAAGCATATGTGGTGACACGAAACCAAAAACCAAAAACTAAAACTATTCCAACCCAAGCCAGGTGGGCAAAGAGGATAGCACTGACATTTTGGGGTTAGCTTGAAGTTTGTCACTTGATCACGTTTTTGTTAAGTTTTCTAAATAGACGTTTAAGCCCAAATTAGCACTTTTGGACCATTGTCATGTTAAATTGGACCATCCTTTATCTAACTTTGTAAAATTATTGACAAAGAATTACTCATGCCTTTAGTGACTTGACAAGAAGAATAAAAGATATAACGATAAAGTGCTTTATTCATGTATATCTATGATCTGAAGTAGAACCTTAAACATTTTTAATACAGTGATTATATTCTAAATAAATTATAATACTAGTAATCGAAATATGTGATACCCGCTTCGGAGGCCGCATGGCCTAAGGCATCACTCTCTCAGTAGACAAGACTGCCAATGACGGGCAGATTGGTGTTTGAATCCTGTTTAGGTGTACTAAGATTATTTTTTTTACAAAGTGGTTTTCCACTATTTATTCTACGCAAATACAGGTGCACATCATCTAAAATTCAACCTTACTCATTTCTAGCACACTATCATAAATATATCAAATTGATACAAACCGAACGGATAGTAAGAAGGGGCGCTAAAATATATATGTATATACATATATATATGTATATACAATAATACATATATATATGTATATACATATATATATAAGATAATAATAATATAATATAATAATTTTGCACGCAAACTTTAATCTGTATATTGAAGGAATAGGTTTTGTATAATAATATTTGAGTCCAACACCTTAGCTCAGTCGTTTACATATATATCTACTTAGCTAAGGGTCCCAAAATCGATTCCCAATTAAGTCGAAAAACTTATTATTGGTGAAATCGGGGTATACCCTTTCACAGTGATGAATTTACAACTTGGGGTTCTGTCTGTTATAGATTTAAGTTAGTTTTTAAGTCGTGTGCTGATATAAACAGATGGTTCAGAAATTGCACGTTAAATACCTCAAATAAATGAAATGAAAAAGAAAATGTTTAAGCGAATCTCTTGATGTGGAAAAATAAGTAATAATATTATATGAGAATCTTAGGCATATTGAATAAAACTGATGCGTGCCCTAAATATAGTTTCACCAAATTAAAAGTCTTATATCAAAAATGCTAATTCACATTCAGTTTCTCTATTAAAGATTTAATGCAACTTAAATATTAAGGCTTTCTGAAAAATTAATTTTTTTCTACCTCTTGACTCAGTAAAGATATATTTACTTTTTAATTAATTAGAATAATAATATCATGATTACATAACCCATTCAATAAAAAAAAAATAGCGACTATAAGAAGCATGAAATACAGATAAAACTAGGCGTGGCCTTCTTGTCTGCAGAGAGAGTGGAACACAAGTGCTGAAGCGCGCAGCATGCAGTGTGTGTGCGTGTGTGTGTTTGTATATGTGTTTAACTTTGTGTGTAATTGTGTGTGTAAGTGTATGAAATTAAGTGTGTAAGTACGTGTGTAAATATGTCATAGTGTGTGTGGTGCATGTGTAGATGTGTGTGTATGTAATCTAAGTGTGTGCGCGCACGGGCGTGTGTGTGTGCAAGATTGTGGAAAATGTGTGTGTGTGTGTGTGTGTAAGTGTGAATGTGATTGCATGAGTGTTAATGTATTTCAAGCCACAAGAATAACATTGCCCTTGGTCAAACCAAGGCCATATAGACTTGAGTTTCTTCAAATATATATAAAACACAATTTGTGATTATTTTCTTCTTCGCGCGCTAATGCGGGGAATCACCCTATTAACCACCCTCTTCTTCGTTTTCACTCAAAAAATACCGCATTATTAGCCTTGTTATTTTTTTATTTGTACTGTGTGTTAATACCCATACATACCATACAAATTTAACCACACTAATGGAATAGCGATGAGTAAAGTAGAGCTGTGAGGGAATGAAACCGAATATGCCTAGAGTGAGATTGGTAAGCCATTGATGAAAAAATCATATTCAGCATATCAAGCAAGGATCCAAACACTGACTTCTTTGTTACTAGAAAACTAGACTAGATAATTTCAGTATAGTCTGCGAACCCACCGATCTTAGTGAGATTAATGTTAAATGTACCAATTAAAAAAAATTAGGTCCCAAGAATTTTCTATCATAGGCTATATAATAAATAATATAATTCCAGGAAGTATATAGTTTTAAAATTATTGAGTGTAAACGAGATCAATTGGAGGATTTATGAGGACTTTTAATGGCCAAATGTGGTTTTTAGTATTAAACTTATTGAGCAGAAAGAAAATAAAAAATAAGAAAGTTCATTACCGTTATATATATATGTATATATATATATATCTTTATAGACAACAACGACATTTTGTCTCTTATTACCTATACGAGCTGGAGCAATGCCCTAATGTTTATTTATCAACAGAACTGTTTTCGTTTTAGTAAAAAGTGGTTTTAGTACATAAAAACTCTTTTTTAACCGAATAAACTAATTTTAATTTTATTAAACAACTTTACTCACTTTTTTAATATCACTAAAGAGAATAATCCCTTCTTATATTTATTTTAAAATCTACTATCTTTATATTAATAGTTTTGTTAAAAAAAACCTTTCTAAAACCCACGTATAACTAAAATGATATAATAAGATATCTTATTAAATTACATTAGTTACTCATACAATAACGTAAGCTAACCAAAGCAAATAACTGTATTTGCCGCATTAGAAAAATATACTATAAGAGTTATTAAGTAAGAGAAAGATGAAATCAAAAAATTTTAGTAATTAAAATGGCCTCTTGTATTTTATCCACCCAACAGCTTTTTTCTTCTCTTAGACCAATAGAAATGTTATCTAACATCTATTAATTCTCTTATATGTAGCTTTAGTTATCATGAATCGTAAATGATAATTGCAAATACCTCTCAATGAGAACTACAAACTTGTTCAAATTGATAATTATTACTAATGGGTTGTGAGATGTTTGACAAACGTTTGCTATTTTTAATTAGTATGATATACTTAAGATATTCTGTTTTAATATATATATAAATATATAAATTTTTCAGCCGCGCGTCCTACTACCCAAATAAATGTTTCCATGTTTACGTGGAGAGAGAAAGTGGAAAACCATTTAGAAAAAATCCATCAATACACCCAACCGGATAAGAATTCCGATACCCCCGTCATTAGCAAGATTGACGCCTTATACCATTCAACCAGTGAAGCTCTATATTATCATTTATTATATTATACATATGTCATTATAAGTTATATATATGTCCTTATGTCCGTTAAAGTGCATTAATGTGACGTAAGAAACCGGGTCTCTGATACGAAGATCTTAAAGTAACTATTAGAGGCAAAGCCAATAAATCAACTTCCAGTTTCCTACCATCATTTGAGATTCACCCCGGCGGGAATAACCGAGCGTATCGTTTCTCCCAACCTCCCCCTCTCATTCCCCTCACCTGGAAAGACTAAGTGAACATCAGGCTGAACGCTCCTCGGGCGGCAATCGTGGATCATTTATTAAATATTTTTTATGCTTTACTCAACTAACACCGTGTCCAATTATGCACAGCACCGCGCACCACTGTGTCTATACAACAACGCCAACAAAAACAACAAACCAAAAAAGGAAATAAAATATAAAAACCACTTTAAAATTTATATTGAAAATAAAGGAAGAAAGTAGACAAGATCCGTCAGACTTCGTAATGATGATTTAGAACTAAAAGTAAAGTCAAAATCCCTCACTATCTATGTAAATGAAAGCAGATTTTTTGTGTTCTTTTTTTGCGTCCATCTAATCGGTTGGAATAACTTCATTTAGTCACGCTAATAAGGTAGCTATAACGAAGGTATATTTGAGAGGAAATATACCCAAATTGGTTTTTAGGGTGAATGGTAACCCATCAGGGAAGAACCAACTTCAATACACAATGCAAGGATTTGAACCTTGTCCTCCCCGTCACCAGCAAACAGACTATAAGTGTCTGACAATTAGTTCACATAGCCACCTATCTAGGAGATTTCAAATTGATTTTATATTTATTTTATTAAAGACTTTAACCGCATATAACATGGTGTTATAAAGAAATATAAATTCCTTTCTAACTCGTTATTGGTAAAATTAAAAGAAAATAGACGATTTTTGGTTAAAGTTTATACAATTATATGATCTGTAGACCATTCAAATACCCCTCAGGATAACTTAGCCATTATGTATTGTCCAGTCAATTATTGGAAAATATAATTAGTTAGTTTAATCTTGGACAATTCAATTACACCTAAGGATAACTTAGGTATAATAATTTATTGTCCAGTCCCATTATTGAAAAATATAATTAATTAGTTCAATATGTAGACCATTCAATTACACCTCAGGATAAATTAGCTATTACGTACTGTCCAGATCATTATTTGGATAATATAGTTAGTAAAGTGTCCTTTAAGAAATAATGAGTTCAATTTTTAGGGATTTACAATAAGTAACGAAACGTGTCAGAGCCGTTAGATTTATTGGAGGTCAGTATGGTCCTGATCTTATGAGAGGATCTTAAGCTGTATGAAAATGTAATTTGGTATCATTTAAATATAGATATATTTAATTAATACATTAAAACTGTATGAAAAGTGTGTAAAATAAAGTAATTATGGTGAAAGAAAGTAAATGTAACCTTTAAGGACAGTATGGCTAGGTTTGATACAAACAAATTATATAAAGTACTCTCTTATTTTATTCATACACTCTTGACACTTATATATTCTGTTCACTTTCACGGTAATGCATTATTTTAAATTTTGGGAAAGTACCTTTCACATCTTAAGAACTTGAAAAATATGAGACCGACAGAAACCTTTAACTGTATAAAATTTTGGTCTCTGTTATTTTCGTGTATGTTTTGCTCTTTTTTTTTAGATGAAATAGTAAGTTTCTGAAATTTAAACTCTTTAAATCTGAACGTTATCAGAATATAAAGATTAAGAGGTATGAACATATCCAAAGAGTAGTTAAGTTAATTTATAACAAGGTTTAACTCAACTATCCTTTAAGGTTAAATAATTTCCCTAGCACTTATATCAATTTTTTAAAATGTTTCCACACACCTTCCATACATATATATATCATTAGACAATATTGCTTTTTCATTTAAGGAAAGGATTCAGGCCTTGATAATTATTCATAGGAGATAAGAAAGTTTATAAAGAATTGTTTTAATTTTGTTTACATTGGAACATAAAATGAAAATTCTGCAATCTGTATTAACTACTTCGTGATTAATCCAATGAGCTAGCTTTTGAAAAAAAATGGGGTTCTTGTCTTATTAATATTTTTTAATTAAATATTAATAAACTAAATGATTTAATAATCAACTATTTAGTCATCAAATAATAATAACTATTGTTGTGGTGCATCTGATCCAAAACTACATATCCTTAGAAAAACCAAAATACAATCTCTCTAAAAGGGAAATTTAACGAGTAAACTTCAAAACTTAAGTGATAAAAATTTAATTAATTAATTATTTAATATGACAAATATGTACAGGATGTATAAATAATGATATTATTAAAATATTTGCAGAAATGAAGACTTATTCGCTAATTTTGTCACAAATCGATACCATTTTTATGCAACTCAAGTCAAAGACTATATAGTGTTCTTTCTCAAGAAGCCAAAAACATTGTAGATAAAATATTTTATTGATATATAAAAAGTGGATCTAAGCAAGGGACCAATGGTTGTACAGTTTAACATTCTCTATAAGCTAGACAAGTGACTAATGGTTGTACAGTTTAACATCCATTATAAGCTTTACAAGTGACCAATAATTGAACCGTTTAACATGCCCTGTCAGCTAGGTAGGTTACCAATGGCTTAGTTACAGTTAAAGTGATCTAAGCTAGACAAATGACAAATGGTTGTACAGTTTAACATGGCCAATAAGCTAGACAAGTGACCGATGGTTCAGCTACAGTTTAACATGGCCAATAAGCTAGACAAATGATCAATGGTTCAGCTACAGTTTAACATGGCCAATAAGCTAGACAAGTGATCAATGGTTCAGTTACAGTTTAACATGGCTAATTAGTGGTGAGTTTCGTAATAATTCATAGGAACCAAAAATTGAATGTATGATTATATATGACTATATCATTAATTGTAAATTAAGATATTTCAGTTTAGCACTTATATTAGATACTCAAAATTTTATAACCAAGGTTTCTGAATATTATTTTTGAAACTTGCTAAAAGATATCTATATTTTATTAAGAATGTTTCTAGGATAATATATATATTTATACAGATTAGTTAACATAATATACACCTATTTTAGCAATCTAGTTAAAAATTGATTAAGTATGATTCAGGGTTGTGCTAATAGATAGGTCAATAGGAGGTCAATTTAAAAACTTATATAGTTTATGTTTCCTATTATTCAGTTTGTAGGCCATTGTTGTCTCTTATTTTATTTGTAAATTCTAAACTGAGAAAATGCAAAACTAGAATACTACCTGTTTCTTTTTACAGATGTGATGCAGACTTTCTCACTAACACCAAGATAATAAATTGAGACTTTTTGAGAACGGAACAACAATGAGAAAAATATTTGGGCCTAAAAGGGATTAACAAACAGGTGAATGTAGAAAGTTACAAAACAAATTACTTCATGACCAAGTCACACTGAATGAAGTGTGATAGTCACGTGGAACTATGGAAGATGAGAGGCGTGTATACCAACTTTTAGATGGAACACCTGAAGACATGAGACCTCTGATTGAGCTAATACTTTGATGAAAGGATCATGTTGAAAGGGATTTGAAGCATGTTGTTGAATGGCAAGCTTATGTTTTTTTTTAGATATATTAATTTTCGATTTCCCTAAGGCAAAAACGTTAGTTTAGTTAACTACCCATGAAGCTGGACTTTATAAGATTTGAAGTGGTTGAACACCCAACACTCTTGTTACTTGTTACTTGTTACTTGTTACTTGTTAGTATTATGACACACCTAAAACAAATACTACTCTTTATTACTATGCAGGCTGTTATAAATAAAACATCTATCTTCAGGTTCAATAAGGAGGGACCCGCCTCGGTGGCGTAGTTGGCTAACGCGCCAGTCGTGTTAAGCCAGACCTCCGAGGACGGAGAGATCGAGGTTCGAATCTCGGTCGGGTGAACTGGAGGTGGTTTTTCCTAAATGGTTTTCCACTCTCCCTCCACGCAAATGCGGGTTCACTTCCTCTAAATTCAACCTTCCCAATTCCTAATCCATTAGTGTAATTAGTACTTAAGCGTATAACCCGAACGGGTAGTAAGACGCGGTGCTAAAAAAAAAATAAAAAAAAAATAAGGAGGGCAAAACCATACCACTTGCTATAGAAACGGTATTAAAAGCATCAAAGCAGTGCCTAGAGATAGGCCGAACTAATAGCATCTTAGCCCCCAACTGAGCTGCTGTTGTATTTTATTGGCTCATCATTTTTTTTATAATCTTACTTTAATAGCTGCATCATTATAGTTCCAAATAATATTTATGATTATCAAACTTGGCATTCCTAAATTTATTGTATTGCACTAAGCTAAATCTAGCATTTATAAAAGTTTAGATAAACATTTGTAAAATTTATAAAAAGTTTCTTCGAATTTGAGAATTATATGTTTTTTAGCTGTGAAGAATTTTAGCAAATTTGAAAAATATCTAATATACTCATTTGGTCACTATTGTTAAACAGTTTTATAATAAATGTTACCCATATTGCAAAAGCCTCAAGGGTCCAAGTTTTGAAAGATTTGAAAAAATCATTCTTATTGTGAAATTATAAAACAGAATTTAGGAATATGCATATTATTAGTAGGCTTGTCCACCAATGATGATAATACATGCATAAATGTGTTTCTTTAAAATTCATTATACATACATAATACTATTTTACAAAAAAGTATAGATGCTTATTTATTTGCTTCCGCATATTTAAACATGACAAAAAATAATTGTACTGATTTTATATAAACGGTGATTGGTATGCTTTGTATTTGGTAACATATATACATTGCTATTCTTAGAATAGGCGTGCTTTTGCTAATGTTGCTAAAATAATTTAAACAACACTTTGAAAATGAGAATTTGTTTGTTATCACCGCATCTTACTACCTATTCAGGTAGTTCGCCTATTTTATTATTATGCTAGTGGGGTATGGATGGGGCAAGAAGTATTTTAGAGGTAATCTACGCGTATTTTCTTGGAAGGAGAGAGGAAAACTATTTAGGAATAAACCACCCTCAATAGGCCAAACCGGGATTCGAACCCATCCTCAGCAGGACCCCTTGAGAGTGACACCTTAGACAATTAGGCCATTGAAGTGGGTCAAATGAATTACAATATTTAATTAAAAACATTGATAATATAAACCTGATGAAATGCATTTCCAAAAACTGGACCTAGCACGAGCTATGTTATCCATCTCTGCAAAAACCTTTTAAATACAATAACAGAGTAAGAATGTTGAGGTAATAAATTAGAGGAGATGTACTTGCATTTCCAAGAAGGTAGTTAGATTGAGAAATTATTTAGAAAATAGCACATTGAGTACATGTATCAGGTATTTGAGCCCATATTACTCCATCGGCATGCAGGCCATTCTATATGACATTTTATAAAACATTCTATGATTCTAAGAATATGTAATAAAGTAAGTATGTATTAATAATGAGGTAAAGTATTTCAATTAATTTATTATTATTACTATTATTATTATATTATAAATTACTTACTCTATGGGCCAGTGTCATAATCAAACTGAGTACGTATTAAGTGTGGTGGTTTAAATTACTATATACAAGACGACAGCCTAAACGCTAATGGATTGGGCCAATCTCACGTATGAAACCGGCTCATTCCATTCTGGTCCAGGTAGGTATTATCTTGTGTTTAGTATAGTAATGCACTTGAGGCGTACTAGGTCTTACTATAAAATTTGTTCTATGCATTAGGAACTCGAAACTTCATGGCCACACTTAAAAAAATACGCCAGATATCCCTATATTGAGCTAGTTCTATCCAGTCCCCCTCACTACAGCCTATCTCTTTCAGATCCATTCTAATGTTACCCTCCCATCTGCGTCTGAGTTAGTTGGTCTCTTCCCATTGGGTTTGCCAGTCATCACTCATAATACGGTTCCAAATTATTTCATTCACGCTGTATGTCCTGCCCACACCAATTATTTGAGTATGATTATCCTAATATTGTATTTTATAAGTACCGGGTGTACAACTCATCATTATGTAACCTCCTCCACTTCCCAGCAACCTCATCAATTTTTGAAACAAATATCTTTCCAAACACCTTGTTTTCAAACACCCTAAACTTGTTATCGTCGTGTGAGGTAAAATACCACGTTTCACACCCATAGAGAACAACCGGTAAATTATTGTTTAGTATATTCTGAGTTTTACATTCTTGGACAGAGGCGAGTTGTTAACAACTTACCGACCGAGTATTAGCATGCATTTCCCTGATGTATTCCTTTACTAAATTCGACTTTAATATTTTTTACGTTAAACCGGTTTTAAATAACACTGGCAAACAAAGCTTTTGTCCCAGAGCAAATAAAGAGTGATCCAAATGTAATTTTTTCCACTGGTTCCAAAATTGTTCTCAGAATTATCCTATCACTTATGGTTTTAAAGTTATACCCACTTTAATAGTATAAAGTGCATAAGGAAACTCTTTCCCAACCTGAATGGCTAACAATCGCGATTAAGCTGACAGAACGACCACCCTCCTCCCCCCCTTTTCCTTTCTTTATGTCAAATCCTTCTAACCTCTCTTTACAACCCCAAACTTTTCAAGGCCATGTTATTGATCTACTTTGGACATGATGGTTCAGATTTTTACATGTTTATTGTCTAAGTCAGCTCAGCACTCATGGAAAGTTGGTGTTCAGAGTTTGTTCTGTAAACATCAAGTGCTGTGTTTTTCTTTATCATACTCTGTTATCTATGTAGTTCAATGCACATCTTATGGTATTTGTGTACCTTTGGTGGAATCGTTTACCAAAGGTGTACAATTTATAGTGTTAATAATACCAAGTGGCACAATGCCTAGAAATTGTGTCAATCATCCGGATTCTTTTTGCTACATTTGTGGTGAGGTAGAATTTAAAAATTACAAATGTGGTTTTACTCCACTCATTAAGAAGTGCTATAAGTTTACATTGAATGCAAAATTGTTGACCAATTTTTTGTTTTGCACTTGCGTCTAACTCCTCATGGGTTGGTCAAAGAGTTCTCAACTTATGAATTTTGCTGTTCCAATAAGCTTGTGGAAACCAAAATATCAATCTACAGATTGTTACTTTTGCCTTACAAACATTTCATGCCTTAGTTCTAAATCAAAGCACACTGTGACATACCCTACCTGTGACCTACAGTTTAACGTGGAATCCGAACCACGGTAGAGGCCTGGCATTCCTCACATTCACAAGTTGTGATTAATACACGTCTTGTCAGAGGTGAAGGAAGGGTTTGGCAATCAGATAAATCTGTGCCGGGACCGAGGATTGAACCCCGGACCCTCAGCACAGAAGTCTGACACCTTACCCCTAGACCACCAGGTCACCGCCACACTAGGTGATGATGAACAAGAAGAAGAGCCTGTAGAGCATAGTGATGATGATGTTGTAAGGTTTGATCCAACATTTGAAGCTTCCTGTTTATCTTCTTAACCACATTTACTCGCGCAAGGCGATCTCAAAGATTTGTCCAAGATATAAGCCTATCTTAAAGGCAAGCTGAATTATTAGTGTCCAGATTTAAAGGTTAGAATCTCCTCTACAGAGAAAAAAAAGTATGTGTTTTTAGAGAAAGGCATAGTGATTTTAAGGATTTCTTTTCTCTTGAAGAAGAACTTGTTTTTTCAAAATTATATTGATTCCGATATGGGAGAATTTGGTCACGAGTACAAAATGGAGGAGTGGCTTTTATTTATACATTATTTTAAAGTTAGCTTGAAAGCTGTGCTTCTTCACAATGGAAATAGGTTTCCGTCTGTGTTACTATTTAATGCTTCCGATATGAAAGAAGCCTATACGAGAATAAAACTCTTACTGGAAAAAATCAAGTATGACGAATAGAAATAAAATAAATGTGGGGATTTAAAAGTCATTGCTCTATAGCTTGGACTTCAACTTGGTTTCCCGAAGTACTGCTGTTTTATTTGTGAGTGGGATAGCAGAGACCAGAGAAATCATTTCACACATAAACAGTGGCCAAAGCGAACGTTACTAACTCCAGGAAATGAGAATATTGTCAATACACTACTTGTTGATCCCTGAAAAGGTGTATCTACCTCCACTACATATAAATCTTGGTCTTATAAAGAACTTTGATGTAGCAATGGATAGAAGTGGACCTGGATTTAAATACTCAAGGAAAAATATCCCAAAGATCAGTGATGCAAAGATCAAATAGGGAATTTGTGTAGGACCTCAAAATAAGAGAACTGATTAAAGATGAGAACCTCGATGATCAATTGAACGAAGCTGAAAATTTTGTATGGGAGTCTTTCATTGGTATTTACGTGAACTTCCTAGGAAAACATAAGGCAGACAACTACAAAGAAATAGTGGATGATCTCTTAAGATCTTGGATTCACACCTGAACTTCTTCCTGGCAAATCTTAGAGCAGTCATGGTTAACGATTCCACCAAGATATTTCTGGCATGGAAAATCATTACCAGTGCAAGTGGAGTTCAAGCATATCTTTGGACCAGTAAGTGGGATGTTTTGTGAGGATAACTCAGCAGAAAATCCTATATTCTTCCTTTTAGGTAAAATAGTTCTTTGCTATGTATGAGTTTGAATAAAATGAAAACTGACACGTAGACACCGGAATTGAACCCGCAACCTTTGGCTAAGCGTATACTAATGCTATTCCACTATTATCCGTAAATATAATAATGAATTCATCCCCCAAGTTTAATCTTTCATACATATTTAATTGTATAGTGCTGATTTCTTTTATGTATTGTAAATGAATATAGTATTGTAAAGTTTAACTGGGTGTCACTCAAAACCCTTATGTTATAGAGAAATTCTAAAAAGAAATTTGAATTCAGCACAAACAATACTATTATATTTACAGTTTTTCGTTTTTCAGCCAGAATTTTTTTTTAGTAGACCAGTGTAATCAATTATTCATTATAATTTATTGATGTATATATAAAATGATATATTATAAATAATCATTTATGCATAGTATATAATAGAATAGTCTATATTATAAATGATATTTTATGCAACAACAACTTTAGTGTAATATAAAACCTATAACCTTTATGACATGGTCTATAATTATAATCTACCTTATTTATTGTCATTCTACATACAATATTTTTTATCCAATTTCTTACTAAACTATTTTAAAATTCAACTTGAATCCTTACACATAAATTAATGTAATTTTATAATTTTGTAGGCGTATAACCCGAACTGGTATTAAGACACGGAGCTAAGAAAAAAAAACAGAAACAAAACATAAAATGTTGTTTATAGATTTATATTTAAAACATAATAGCTTCACAAATTTTACTAGTTTAAGATTTGAATTTGTAAAATCAGTTCTAAGTGTTACAAACTAATTGAAATCATTTCCTCCATTATAAAAATGTTATGAGCCTGACATTTATTTCACGTCGCTACCGATGTTTCTCGTCTCCTTATCAAACTAGAACTAGAACAAGAGAGGCTCTAGACACCTAAGTGGTTTCCTTAATTTGCTGTGTGTGTGTTAATGTTTCAAATCAAAACTGTCCAAAACAAATTATTACCCCTGTCCCGGGAACATGGTGGAGTCACCTTACAAACACATATTCGCCATTTAATGGTATGTACAGTTTTGTGTTAATACCGTCAAGTATGTTGGCTCGCTTTGGCTCGAGAGTTTTCTCTTCACCACACATTTGAACACATTTCTAAGACCAAACGTCGACATTTATTATAAGGTTTTATGTCCATATTATATGTTTCCCCGCATCGACGGTCGAATGCTCTTGGTGTCACTCTGTATCAATATATTAGACTGCCAATGAGAGGGATATCAGAGCTATAAACGCGGTAAGGCATTTTAAGAATGTTTATTCATAAATTGTTTTCCACTTTCCCTCCACTCAATTATGGGTACACTTCTTCTAAATTCAACCTGACTCATCCCTAATTTAATTGCTTGACTAGTTAATAGTCGTATAACTCAAGGGGTATTTAGAAGCGTAGACAAAAAGAAAAGTCATTTGGGTCTTGTTGTGGAGATGAAAGGGCCAGGGATAATAACTGCACTGGTGGTTTAGTGTTCCAAGGAATCATGTTCTCAATGCACTGAATTGCAAGTAATGGGTAGGCGAAGGTCTCAAGCTCGGTCGGATGTACTTAGGGTGATTTTATACATGTAGTTCATCATTGTTGTTTATACATCCCTTCACCACGCCCATTTTGGTTCACTTCTTCTAGACCTACTATTTCCACTTTTACTCTTATGCTAAATTAAATAATGGCATTATAGAGGTAAATCAACATTTATATAGTATTTATATATGTTTATATATTATATTTTAAGGTTCAAAGAAAAAATTAATAAGGTGCTTAATTTAATTTTAAAACATCATCAATATATGATCCATGTATCTATTTTCTACTTAGTTATACACTGTTTATCTAGAGAGAGAACTAGCTACTTAACGAACAAATACAATCTACGATGTATTTCAAAAGTAAATAAAAACAATTTTCTTAACAATCCATTAAGTCATATTAGTAAGGTTTGTACAAGTGTGAGCTAAACTAATCAAATTTACTTTTCTTTCTAAGTCCACTTAATCTATCTGATGGGTAAAATTGGGCTTCTATCCAATTAATAACATAAACTATATTTTTTTGATCAGTTTGCTATTTTTTATTCATAACAGGGCGTACTGTCCAAATACTAATATAAATATACAAATATTATTATTCCATCCAGTCTGTCGGGTGCCTACCAGTGAAATATATCAAAATAAAATAAGTCATAGACTTAGGTGGATTCGTAGATACACAGTAGCAGTACTTCAACTTAAGGCTAGAAACTCCATCTATCAAGTGCCACCTTAAACACAATATATGGCGTTCCTAGAAGCTGTTTTGGCATTTTGAATAAAGTTTTATTTATCAATTTATTTTTCAATAGAAAATCCTGTTTAGCTTTAGCTATCCTTTGTTACCTTCTTCGGTGGCCGCAAGGTCTAATGCGTCACTCTCATGTTAGAATAGACCACTGATGACAGAGAGATCGTGGTTAGAATTGAAGTCGGATGAACTGAGGGTGGTTTTTCCAAAATTGTTTTCCTATATCCCTCCATGCAAATGTGAATACACTTCCTCTAAATTCAAACTTCCTGACCCCTAACTCACTAGCTTAATTATTACATACGCGTATAACCTGAACAGGTAGTGAGATGAAGTGTTAAAAAAAATCCTTTGTTATTAACATGTATGTCATAAATACATAATATTTAAGCACCATTATACTTACGCTGTTTTTCAAATTACGTGGACATATTCTGAACTAACTAACCGTGTAGTCAATAATTTACTGGTGCCTACCAGGGGTCGTTATCCAAATACTATTTTTTTTAATCCATCTGGTCTATATAGTGCGTACCAGTGTGAACTTAACAAATTCCTTACACCGTTTAACGAGTACCAGTACGTCCTTACCAAACAATTCATTTAACAACCTATTTTTCGTTTCGTCTGAGACGTTTGACTTATACTAGCACGCTATTGAGACGATAAATTATACTATTCAAAGATGGTGCTAAAATTAGTGTATTATACTAGATCCATCGTCTGGTTAAATTATGTCTGGTTGTTTTCTGGTATACTATACTAGTTTAATATATTCTTAGCTCCGTAATATTATAAACTATAAAGTTTAAATAACAAATAATAATACACTTCATTACTGATAGATTATTATTATTAGCACCGTTTCTTACTACCTGTTCGGGTTGTACGCCCTTACGCTAATGTGTATTGGTAGGGTGATTGGGAGATGAAATTGAGGACCTACAGCTTAATTTGGGATCCGAACCACGGTGGAGGCCTGGCATTCCACACATTCAACTGATAAATTGACATCTATGAAGTGAATTAGTTGTTTGAGCTTTGTTATTATGTGATCAAGGCCCTTCGATAATAGCCATTGTTTCTTTCACAGCTTAGAAGAATACCAATTATTTTAAACTAACCTGGAATTATAAAACTTAGTGTATTATCAATGTAAACTATAGAGTCAAATGAAGAATTATTATAATAAAAAGAATATAAATTATATTGGAAGAAAAATAATAAAAATGTGCTTTACTATTGAAACCTATATAGGAAGAACCTTTTCTAAATAATATTTTTAAACATTTTAGCAATAATAAGAAATATACATTATATGATAAAGAATTTAATGAGTTTTAGCTGCTACATTCTTTTCCGCTCTTTGCCTAAAAAATACTCCATCATTCATTGTTTAGGATGAGTCACTTATGCCATAAGAATGTTGTAACATTCATATTTGGCCATAGTGAGTGATTTCTATGGCTGTTCATAATTCACAATTTTTGTTTAGATCCATCCGATACTTAAACACTATGTGAGACAATAGATTCCATAAAATCCCCAAGGTTTGCACATTGATGCTTGTAAATGGAAGATAGCACTAATCATGACTCTCCTAAGATATTTAATGATTTTCCTAGATGACCTGATGCGAAAATCCAACGAGATGGTTGCCCATATCTTCACCAAAGGTGTTATTTAACTAACACAACACAAAACCTATTTCATCAGGTAATAGGTAAAAATACATTTATTTAAATGCCCACTTTATGTTTTGACATCAAAATCTAGGGGGACAACAATTTTCAAGACAGGTCCACCTATAAAATTACTGTGTTTTACATGAGGCCTATAGGTTACCTACAAATTGATTTTGTAGCACGTCGCTCATTTGATTGATTTTAAGCGAGGTAGAAATGGATATCTGCAATTTAGAGCCCATAGAATTCCTTCCGGTGTCAGATTTGTTGCTTGTAACTATTGAAAGAGTGCTATACAAATATGACGTAGCCTTATTATAGATAATGTTTTGCTATGACTCCTAAGGTTTAAAAACATCATCCATTGTTACCTGCGATGCATTTCATGAACCCTTAGATCAAATCATCCAGCGTAGTTTTAGTGGTGGTATTAGGGAGGATATATTTATAGGATGTGTACTCGCATTTGCGTGGAGGGAGTGTAGAAAACCATTTTGTAAACAACACATTCAGTACACACAATCAGGATTCAAAACTCGATCTCCCCTTAATAGGCAGTCTACTCTACTGCAAGAGTAGCGCGTTAGACCATGCGGCCGCCAAAGAAGACTTTTTTTATTGAAAACTTTGTTTGAAAGTCTCTAGTCTCTAATTCTAATCTATGTGGAAAACATTATTATTTTATTAGTAATACTAGATAATCAATCAAAAGTATTATTTTTTTTACAGCCATTACTTTTTTCAGCCTTTGTCAATTTTTTATTCAAGTCATATTTTTTTCGCTACTGGCTTGTTATGACTGTCGTGACTTCAAATGTTTTATAATCTAACTTAAGACTAGGAAAAACACAATATCACTTTCCCGGCCGTTAATTCATCAGAGTGAAAGGGTAAACCCACATTTCGCCAATTATAGCTTTTTCAGGCAACGCCGGGAATCGAACCCGGGACATTCAGGTCAGTAGACAGAAACGCTACCAACTGTGCAAAGGTGACATATAATCAAAAGTGTTAATAAACTCCTTAAATTACTGTATAATTGGCATTTTTGTAACTAATTGAAAGAACAAAATATATTAAGAAAATTATGTATTTTTTTGGCAGTTGGGGCAAAAAGAGAAATTAAAGTGTTTGAAATAATATACTAAAAAGTATTATACTCACAATTATATTTACTTATAAATGATTTTTATAACTTAACTAAGGAGCCGTACAAAATATTAGTTTCAAAATAATGTTTTAATTTGGTAAATACAAGCGCATGAACACAACCGAGAACTGTTTGTATGCCGTCATCAATAATACTGGTATCATCCGGTTCGCGATCTTGATTTTTGAAGAGAAGGCAGTTTTTTTGGAAGGGTTCAGATTAAAGCATTTTTAGGTGATCTAAATTTGTGTGGTTTTCTCAAAAAAATAAATTGCTAAACGGTAGTTTTCAAAAGTTAGTATTTAAATAATGTAAAATCGCTTAAAAGAAAACAATAGTTAAGAACAAATGGTTTGTTATAAAAGTTTTGATTTCCAAACGTGATAGCAGCCCATCACATGGTATTGTAGATCATATTGTTTAACAGATAGATACATGAGAACAAATCTGATAACGTTTTCTAACTCTAAGCTACCAGCATTCCTACGGTGGGTAGCCTATAGATGTCACCCTACCAAAAATTCCAATATATAAGAATATGTAATATATCACTAATATAATCATTAATTCATTTCTGAACTATGAAATAGTACATTTATTTTAAAATATAAAGAATACATTTTAACGATATACTTTACAAATTCATGCAATTTCTTTTAAAAGCACCATTCCTTACAGCAAATACAATTCGATAGTTAAATTCAATGTAGGTCATTTGAGGATAGGACCCAGGATAAGTGACATTCCAGAGTGGTTAGACATGATTTACCCAAGGAGGTGGATTGGCCATGGAGGTGATAGTTAAACTGTGTTGCTTTTTCGGTCACCTCAAGTTAGCTCACTAGATATATTTTCATTATAACACTTGAAAATACCTTTTACTTTGATCTTATTGTGGATTTTGACGGTCTCGTAGTGAAATTTAATACGGCTTGTACAACCATTGATGCCAGAATATTACAACGTCTTTTCTACTTGTTCAGATTATACGCATAATATATACTAAATTATACTGATGTAATAGAAATTCGGTATGTTTAATTTAGAGGTAGTGTAACCGAATTTGCGTAAAGGGAGATTGAAAAACCATTAAGGTAATATTACCTTAGTGGGATTCAATCCCTGATCTCCTTGTCATCGGCAATCTAGTCTATTGCGAGGGTGACGCCTTAGACCATATGGCCAGTGAAGCAGGTGGGCTCACATACAAGATGTAATGGTGAAACGCACTTACTATTTTCTCGAAAGGAATGATGACTGTTTTGAACAATTTATATAATCCTTGAAGGGAAAAATTTTCTAGAAGAAACATAATTACTAGTATTTTCGTTGTGCATGTAGTGGCTTTCATCACCTTGCCCGGAAGCAATGTGATCAACTGTATCACCCATCTTGAGAACTAAGCGTCCGATCACCTTCACTTTTTAACATTTTTGTCTGGTTTCATTTTAAGAAGTAATCTCACTCTGAAAAAGCTTTTCAAATTTTTCTTCATGCTATGTATTAAAGTTTATTAATAAACTATCTGCTAAGCTTGTGTTATTAACTTTAAATGTATGCATACTGGAATTGATACCCCTAACCTTTGTCATAGTATGTAACCACAATAGCAACCATCTGAGACTTTAAAAAGTCCCCTTTTAATTATATTTTATAGGCAACTTAAAAGAAAGGAACAGCTTTTAAATCCTTGTATGGGAAAATGTTACATATTAACTATATAAAAACCAACTATTAAAAATAAGACTGTATGATATAATCCCGGGATACCATAGATTTTAGAACATATTGCATTTTTGCGAAACCAATTCTATTGAAGCCGCGTTGACACGGCCCAGGTATACTTGTAGAAGGCAAACTTATACGCTGTGCGCGCATAGCTTGGACACTAGTTGGATCGTGTCAACAATTCATCCCAGCCCACTTGGACACTATTCGGATCGTGTCAACAATTCATCCCAGACACTTTGACACTAGTTGGATCGTGTCAACAATTCATCACAGCCCACTTGGACACTATTCGGATCGTGTCAACAATTCATCCCAGACACTTTGACAATAGTTGGATCGTGTCAACAATTCATCCCAACCCACTTGGACACTAGTTGGATCATGTCAACAATTCATCCAAGCCACTTTGACACTAGTTGGATCATGTCAACAATTCATCCCAGCCCACTTGGACACTAGTTGGATCGTGTCAACAATTCATCCAAGCCCACTTGGACACTAGTCGGATCGTGTCAACAATTCATCCCAGCCCACTTGGACACTAGTTAGATCGTGTCAACAATTCATCCCAGCCCACTTGGGCACTACTCGGATGGTGTCAACAATTCATCCAAGCCCACTTGAACACTAATTTGATCGTGTCAACAATTCATCATAGCCCACTTGGATGGACACTACTTGGATCGTGTCAACAATTTATACCAGCCCACTTAGACGGGGAGGTTACATTCAAGTTGAGAAGAACGGTGGCCAACTTACTTGGATCCAAGTAAAACTTGGATGTGATTAAAAATGGCGTCGACTCAAAACACGGAGGATGAAACCCGTAAAAGGAGAGTTATAAAATGATCAAATGGAAGGAAAAATGTAAGGTTCATGGAACTGCATGAGGCAGAGGGAGTGTTGTGGAATGTAACTAAGAGCAGGTAATGCAGTTCTCATATTATTATCTAGTTTATTTTTAGCACCACGTCTTAATACCTGTTCAGGCTATACGCAATAAATTATGTGAATTTTTGATTTTGTAAGTTCTATTAGTTCAGGAAATGGCACAGTAGTTATTTTTCTAGACGAAAGTGTCTTCACCTTCAACCGCAACTTAGCGAGGTAAATTTGAGGAATTCCAAGAGACTTACGCCAGATGTATCCAGTGCCGTGTCCAAACTTTCCCTTTTTCTGAACTTTTTTATGAATTAAAACTTCCTGTATGAACATATTCCGGACTGCTCCGATACCCTCCAAAACCAAACCAACCATATTTAAGTTGTCTACTTGACTCACCAAGCTACTATCTGCGGCAACTAACTCTGAGCAAATGCACTTGTGCAAGAACAATAGGTCCAAGTTGTGATAAAAGTATACTTGAACCATGTCAACGTGGCTTTAGTGGTGCTCTGTGTCCAAGAAACCATTTGAAAAGTGTAGATCTGTAGACATAAGCTTATATAAGGTTGAGTATTTTAAATTTAATTAATTAGATATATTGTGTGATGTCAATATAAGTAAAATTAGTTTATAGAAACTAAAGTATAAATTTGGTGAGTATGAGATAATCTTATCTTGAATTAAAATATATTAACTAGCAGTTTTACCTGTTCTTTGCACGGGTAAGCCGCTTCAAAACAATATCAGATTAGGAAGTTTAACATTAGGCTATGAGCTTTTCTGTATTGTTACACCTGATACAATCCTGAGCTAGCTATGACATTCCCAAATCAAATTTGTCAGTAAATAAAAATAAAAATAAATTGAATCTCTCAAAGAATATCTTACCTACCCCACAAAGTGAGTAAGCTAATAAACGCAATGAAAGCACGATCATAAGATAAGTAAAACTAATTAAAAACCGTCTAAGCTATTGCGGTGTTGCCATAGAAAATTGTTGGACAAAAGAACATAATGGTATACCAAAGAGCGTGAATGAAAAAATAAATTGTAACAGATACATATTGAGTAAATGACTATCATGGATTCCCAAGGGGAGTCAAGTTTCACCTGGCTATATCACCATAAGTTGTTTATATTAATTACCATGTAACTCCTGTATGGGAGCTATCATATTCGTCCATTTTTAGTAACGTAATCGCAGCGCTGATGGTTCCTGTCTAAGATAATCTTGGGTTTGTTTTTGCTTATTTTTTAAATTTTTTTTCCTGCTTGTACAAAATTAAAATTATCTTACCTAATGAGAAGGTTTGTTTTTATTAATTTTTCACCCCCTACCACCTATTTAACTGATCCCTGTGTGAAAATTTAAAACTTTCAAAATTTTATGCTACCGGGATGGTGGTGTTCCTTTAACCAATTTATTAAATTTAAATTTTCTTTCAAGATGCAAGATAGCTCTCCTATAAAATTTGGATATATTTCAAGCACACCTCCCTCCCTAAAATCATTTTAGGTACCCATTTTCCCACTTTGGGATATTAAAACTTATTTGGCTAACTAATAAGTTTCTTTTATGTGCCCACCAGATTTCAATTCTAAACCCCAATAAAATTAAGTGCACTACATTAGTTGTATATATTTAGATTTCTTCCAATTTCCCAGATTCCATTTTGAAACTCCATTCATTCAGACCTAATTAAGTTATTTATAAGAAATATTTACTTGCATACCCAATTTCAATATTTTAGCACAGCATTAATTTTTTTCCTATTAGTGTATGAATTTGTAATCTCCCCAATTCTTTGAATTAATTTGGTAATTTAAATTATTTTTTATTTGGAATGGTTGTCCTTATTATAAGAATTTAATTTCTCTAGAAAAACCTAAATTTGAAAAATATTCGAAATTCTTAATTCTCGTTTAACCAAGATCTTGATTTTAAGATATGAAAAAAATTTCATAAGTTCCTAGTTACTTGCGATATTTCTAATTTCTACCATACCGAAAGATATTTTTATATAAGATTTTATTTATTTCCACCCCTAACCATTTTAACTGCCTCCTTCTCCATTTTTAAATTTTAAATTTTAAAATTTTGAGATTTTGAGGTGGTCTCTACCTTCTCATCCAAATTTTATTTTTTTACCAAAGTGATAACTGGTAAATAATTTTAGTTTCAGAATTCGACCACTACCCAGACGTTTATTTTATAAATTTAAATGTTTACACACATTTGGTTATTTGGGTTTTTTGCTTTAAATAAAATTTTCTACTAAACCGAGAAGTGTTTTAATCTATTAAGTTTTGAAAATTTAGGAGACCCCCTTCCCGATTTGTGGCTCTTTAGTATGACATTCAAAATTTTTCAATTTTTTTTTACCTACTCGTCAAATTTCAATCTTCTACCACATTAATAAATAGATCTTTTAGTATTTAAAATTTTAACCCCCAGCCCCCCCACATCTCATCCCAACCCACTTATAATATAAAATATTTGACAGGATTTTTTTTTAAGAGATTCCTCTACATTCCTGACAGTTTCTAATTTTTTTCTTATGGCTCCACCCCAAACCCCAGTCATCTGGAACTATTCTAAAATTGAAATGTTGAGACTTTTATGTATATTTGGAGAAGTACCTGTAATTGTTTGCCAAATTTCAATTAACCACACCATAAAGAAGTAATTGTTTATACTAGTTTTATATATATAGAATACTTCCCCCATTTTCCCTCTCTCCAAAACCCACTACTAAACCAAATCTGAATGTATTTTCTCTTTATAATCACCCCCTCCCCTACATTCCATATTTCCTGGGGTACCTTTCATAAATTTTAATTTCTCAAACTCTTATGATTATTTGGAGTAATACCTTTAACTGCTTAATTAAATTTAATTACATTCTATTGTAAGTAGTTAATTAGATTAGTTTTAGGAATTTGATATTTCTGGTAATACGGGGCATTCCCTATACCTTTCTGTCAGATTTTATATCTCCACATCTTTATTTCTTTTTCTGCTCAGACATTACAACAAGAGACTTTCTGCCTATTGTTATATATATATATATATAAATAAAACATAAGATAAAGCTATATTTTATATTTTTAATTAGTGTTATTTTTCTATTTCATTTTCATTCATTTGAGGTATTAACGTGCACTTACTGAACCGACTGTTGATAAACTAATTTTAATTTAGAACTGACACATCTTTCAGCCCCAGTCACTGATGCATCATTCTGAAAGGTGAAACCCACATTTCACCAAAGATAAATTTTTTGCCCAAGTCATGAATGAAACCCGGGACCCCTAGTTCAGTAGACAGACACGCTACCGAGTGAGCTAAGGTGTCGGAAAAAATTGTTATTAGAATACATGTTGGATTAATTAGCCAAGCTACTATAGTTGTTAATTACGGTTATAGATTCATCTAAATATCTTATTCTTTAAATTAAATTAAATCCCGTGTCCAGGTGTCAATTTTCAATTTAAAGAAGAAAATAAAACATTTTTTGCTTCACCGTATTTCACTAACTGCTTAGGCTATACATTGATATATTAATAAAACTAATGTGATAAGAATAAAACTGGTAGAATTTAGATTAGATATACCTTAATTTGCTTAAAGGGAGATTAGGAAAATATTTAGAATAAAAACACCCTCAGTTCTCCAGCACGGGTTTGTGAGATTTGCGCCTTAGACAATTGGACCATTGAAGTGGGTCAAATATTTATAAAATATCGAGGAATTACACTTGGAAACGTAAGACTAACCTTAGCCTATTGATATAGGGTGCCAAAGTCTTAGTTTTGATTTCTGTGTCCAGGTGCAATTTTTCAACATACATAAGATAAAATTATTCGTGAAAATCAATAATAAAAATATAAGAAAAAAATGCCTGGATATTACTTTAGTGCTTGTTTAGTTAGTAGAGCTTATGTTAAGTAGGGTTAAATAATTTTTTATGATGAAATTTTAGTAATATTAATTTAAAAAAAGGTGTGATAAA
Organism: Timema genevievae; assembly: GCA_902155825.1. NCBI lineage: Eukaryota > Metazoa > Arthropoda > Insecta > Phasmatodea > Timematidae > Timema > Timema genevievae. The sequence continues at coordinate 231,786 of CABFWO010000278.1, read as the reverse complement.
TTTATCATATTTGATTGAAAAGTTGGTTTTCAATTATATTTAGATTGATATGTAAGTAGTGTGGAGTTTGTTGAACACTATTTTTTTTTCATTTCAATTATTTTAGTCACAATTATTTCCTCGAAATTGTTGACCACCGCAACAAATATGGTGTATGACAACTATGCCCTTATGGAGGACATTGTGTGGATCGAAGCTAATTATAAATATGTTCATTGTTTAACAAAAATACCTAGCCAACTTTTCAAAAACTCCATTTTTATTTTTCTAGAACATATACATTCCTATAAGTGCTCTCTCTTTTCTCTTGCAGCTTCGTCTCTCACTCTCACTCTAACCCTCTCTCTACCTCTCGCTCACGTGAAATCGCTCCTGCATGCTCTCCCTCTTTCATGCGTTCTCTTTTACGTGCTATTTCTCTCGCGTGCTCTCACTCTTGTTTACTTTCTCACTTACTGTCTTTGGCACTCTCGCATTCTCTCTCTCACCCCTGCTTTGTCACATTCTCTCATTCTATTCATCACACGCTTTCTCTCACACTCTCTCACGTGTTTTCCCTTTTGAGTGATTTCCTTCTCACTAACTATCACTCTCTGTTGCTTTCTCTCACAATCTCCCGGCCACTCTCACTCACATCAATGCATCTTATCATAGCATTATTTATATCTCATGTTAACTTCATATTTCTCTCGATCTTTCTTTATCTCTATCCATCTCACTCTATTTCTTCATTCACTCTGCCTATCTCCTTCAACTTATCCCCTTTTGTTCCCGCTAACATTCTTTCTTGATCGTTCTTTCTATCTCGCCCACTCTTCCTTTCTTTCTCGCTCCTAGTTTCCCACTTTCTTGTTCCTTCTTCCCTGCTCGTTCTCTCTCTATTAATTGATTCTCTGTTTCTACCTCTTTTCCTTGCTCTTCCTCTATTTATCACTTTCTTTCTAGCACTCTTTCATTATTTTTCATTCGCCCACTCACTCTCTTTTACACTCTTTCAGTCATTCTCTATCTCAAATATAGACTCCACAAGGAAGAAACAAGCAAATGTAACATTTATTATATATCTGCTCACATAAAATAACATTTTCAAATAGGTCCAAGTTTAAAAGGAAGTCAGTTTTGAAAATTTGCGTATTTGGGTCCAAGTGTAGCCAAAATGGGTGGAATTGTTCTTAGCACTTTAATATTAATCCTTGATGTCCGACTAATTTGAACAGGTTCAATCATATACTTTTAAATTGTGGCACAAAAAATGTTTTTACTAAAATGTGAATAGCATATATATACATAGGCCTATATATATGAATTTTTTGACACACCTAGTTTATAAAAAGTTCCCTTTAGGACAATTTAAAAATAATAAAAGCTATATTTACACTCGATTAACATAAATGGTGTGTAGTAGAGACCAAAAATTGAGTCCTACTGAATTACATCTCAATCGTTGCTTGGCCTTCTATCCCCCAGGGTTTTACTAAATTTCTTACCCTACTTGACTTCTAACCAAAGTATCTCCGAAGTTAATATTCATCAGCGGAAGAACAAGTCCTTAACAATAATGATCAAGAGCTGACTTGATAGCTCAAATAATGAGTATTTAATTAATAGATGCGTATTATTTAATATTTACAATTATTATGAAGAGTATAGTCATGGAAAACTGGCCAAGCACCGGTGAATGTCTTCAGGACATTCGTGTTAGAATCCATTCTTAAATGTTCCAGCAGAACACAGCGAGTCCCCTATAATCAGTTGTACACAGTGGCTAACAGCTCACGTGTATTCAGATCATGTGGCATTTAAAAAATCCTATCTGAAAGACAAAGATATAAGTAAACTACTTACAAAAGGGTTTTAACCTGGAATAGTACCGTTAAATCTCATATTACACAACACACCGTAACAATTGAATATTTATTAAATTGATAATTTATAGCGAAATCAAAACTTATATTAATAGTAGTTATATTCACCAAAACAATCAGGATTAAAACCCCGATCCTTTTGACGCTTGGTTGGAAGATGTATCTAAATGACGGTGGAGACTAAATTTAAAAACTCTAGAAAACACAAGAGGTTTGTTTTTTAAAAATATTTAAGATACTCTGACTTTTACACATTATTTGAAAATGTATTTAAGCCTTTTATTGAAAAATAACAAAAGTGTTTGCTAAAGCCCTCTTCAAATTTCTTTAGCAGGACCGGTTCTTGGTCTATGACATGAACGATACGTCTGCAAGGGGCCTTCAAGTATTGGAAACCCCAAAAACATGCCCGTTTTTATTTAAATTTGTTAAAATAAATAAATAAAGGATACAATATTATAATGGGTCAATAAACTTAAATATATTATATTCTGGTATTTTTTATTTATGTTTAATTTTGTTATTAAAACAATCGAAGCTATAATCTAAGCTTTATTATTGATACGGCATGCTAGGTGAAATATAGTCCATTGTTTAAAGCATATTGATAATAGTAGTGTATTTCCTATTACCAATGGCCGTTCTATGCTTCCAGTTACGGTTCAAGTGTTTTATGATAGTTTTAAGAAGCCAACCGAATGACACGTCGTTACAAAGGTACCAACTTAAATGAAAGAGAAAATAGACTATAGAAATCAAATCTGAATAGCTATTAACAAAATAAATTCCTTCTGGCCCTAATTATATGTCAATATGTGAGCATTTAACTATTGGATTTTATTTAATCATAAGTATTCAAAAATATATACATACAGACCTGCAATGATCAAAAAACAAATATATATGCATTTAAAAAGATAGATTTTTAGATAATATATATAGTGATGTTTGTAAAATAAAAGGATCATAGATAGATGAATAATAGATTAATATTGGTATATATCCAAAAACTAATAACTTTACACATTTTAAATATTACTATATTGTATTATTAGACAGATATATATGTAATTTAGTATACAAGAGTACTTGAAGCATCATTTCAAAAGATATCAAGTTAGTTTTAGAAAAGCCACTACCCCATACCTTTCATCAAATACTTCTAACCCATTATTACCTTACTAATCTCGTTTTGGTCCACTGATTTATCGTTGCAAACATAGTGATTGGTATTAAATGAATCAAAGTATTTTTGATTTATTTGGAAAGCTATTAGAGCATAGCACTACCCAATAGTACAAATAAAACTAGGTCTCAATGAAGAGCTCACCTGTTGTTTGACGGGCCAATTCCATCTCTTTCACTTCATTTGAGAATTCTCGACATTTGTTCATTCAAAGTTAATTTTGTAAGGTATTTATTCTAGATTCAAGAATATTATTATTATTATTATATTTTACGAAAAGTTTACTTGCTTATCCAAGATATACTTTTTTGTATCGAACTTTACCAAATTAAAATAAACGTGTCTACTACATTAAATATTTTTAGGTGGACATTTTGTTTGATCCTAAGTGGTTCAATAATAACTTACTTCCTTAAAAGTAAAAACTTTTTATTAATATAGCCATTTCAGGAAGCATATGGACTAAGTGCCAGGATCAACTAGTCTGTTTTTTTGGTGAAGGAGAGCTAAGGGTAAAAATTCTGGGCCGATTGTAAAGAAGTTGTATTATATATGCGTTTTCTTAATTACCCTCCACGAAAATGCTGGTAAATTTCCTTTAAATTCTGCCTTACACATACATTTAACGTTAGTGTTATTTAAATACATTGTGATATATTATAATATTGTGATAAACTTGATTGTAAACGTAGTGTTTTTTGGGGAAATTTGATAAGCACAATGGGGAATTAACAATTCTAAGTAATGGGGTAAAAATTGATTTAAGAATAGTAAATAGGAGTTGCAACACTTCTCGAAAATAAGGGGGGTTTGAACCTGTTTTGTATAGTAGCCAACAAAATGTACTTTTCATTAGGTTCAAATGTAATCCTTAGCACTCTCACCAGTCATATATGCGTGTTGAATATACTAGCGTTGTGGTTATTACACAACTTTTGTGTTGAGTTAGAGCGTGCTACAATGAAAAGGTGTGGTTTGGTGGGGTGTGCTGAGTAGCAGCGGTACTGGCAAAATTACTACATACCATCTACTGTAGGAATGTAGGTAAGTGACGGCTAGCTTAAGGTTCTTTATTGTAAACATTGGCTTTAAATATATAATGTATAATAATTATTGTGTGCTTAGTAATAACAGTTTTTGTATATATTATATTATCAAGCGCTTCTAATAATACTTTTATCCAATGTTTGAAATAATTTACTTCTGATTGGTGTAACCTTACTACACTTATACCATAAACAACCTCTAGCTTTCTCTGTCGAACATCAGTAGGTTTGGGAAACCACCATGCTGGTTTCACGAACATCGGGAGGTTTGGGAAACAACCATGCTGGTGTCTCGAACATCGCCGTAAGGTTTGGGAAACCTACCATGCTGGTTTCTCGAACATCGCCGTAAGGTTTTGGAAACAACCATGCTGGTTTTACGAACATCGGGAGGTTTGGGAAACAACCGTGCTGGTGTCCCGAACATGGGTAGGTTTGGGAAACAACCATGCTGGTTTTACGAACATAGGGAGGTTTGGGAAACAACCGTGCTGGTGTCCCGAACATCGTGAGGTTTGGGAAACAACCGTGCTGGTTTCACGAACATCGGGAGGTTTGGGAAACAACCATGCTGGTGTCTCGAACATCGCCGTAAGGTTTGGGAAACCACCATGCTATGCTGGTTTTACGAACATAGGGAGGTTTGGGAAACAACCGTGCTGGTGTCCCGAACATCGTGAGGTTTGGGAAACAACCATGCTGGTGTCCCGAACATTGGTAGGTTTGGGAAACAACCGTGCTGGTGTTCCGAACATCGGGAGGTTTGGGAAACAACCGTGCTGGTGTCCCGAACATCGTGAGGTTTGGGAAACAACCGTGCTGGTGTCCCAAACATCGGTAGGTTTGGGAAACAACCATGCTGGTTTCACGAACATCGGGAGGTTTGGGAAACAACCGTGCTGGTGTCCCGAACATCGGGAGGTTTGGGAAACAACCGTGCTGGTGTCCCGAACATCGTGAGGTTCGGGAAACAACCGTGCTGGTGTCCCAAACATCAGTAGGTTTGGGAAACAACCATGCTGGTTTCACGAACATCGGGAGGTTTGGGAAACAACCGTGCTGGTGTCTCGAACATCGGGAGGTTTGGGAAACAACCGTGCTGGTGTCTCGAACATCGGTAGAATTAGGAAACAACCGTGCTGGTGTCGCGAGCATCGTGAGGTTTGGGAAACATCCCAATTGCTGTCACGAGCATGGGTTGTTCAGAGTCTTGAGATGTTCGTCAGCCTGTGACTTTTTGAATACGTAACTGTATTTGTTTAACTTTTATCCTAATGAATTATTAGAGTGGAAAGTATATATATTTGAAAATTTTTGCATTGTCTTCTCTCAGTTTTTGGTTTGACGTATTTATGTAAAATAAATTCGAACATGAACGATTAAAAAATGAATCAATAGACTATCTGTCAGAATGTTTAAAGATGAAAATTGCAGCATACTCGCTTCATGTTGAGAAAATCTTTCACATTTTAGAAGCAAAATTAACATTGATTCGTGTCAAATTTAATGTTAGTTAAGGTTTTCAGTAAAAATCTAAAAATAAATGGTATGACACAATGGCACAAACTTTCTCACATTGTGTATTATGGCTATTTTTTTTAAATAGGGTTTTAGTAATTTACCATTAAATAAGTTTTACTCATAAAAATTAACATGCCATCTTGTTAATCACAATATTCACTCTTTGTGTAGGAATTTTAAACCAAATTGTTCAAATATGTCTAACAAATTCCAAGTTTTCAAAAATAAACTACCTTAACCTACCGTAAAGTTATTTGTTATTTGTAAAATTAAAAATGTATTCCTATTTATCATGAAAACTTATTAGCAAATTTCCATTTTGAATTTAATCTACAAGGTTGATTTCCAAAACATTCAAATTTTCTATAATTTGTTGTAAGTAAACTACCCTTAAATAAATTTATTTTTGATAAATAAAAATATATTATTATGAAATTAAACTAAACTAACTGAAATAATTTGGTAATATATTTATTGAATAAGGGTTTTTGGTATACTAAATATATTTTAGAATAGAATACTAACGATAGCTATTATTATCAGATAAATAAATTGATTTTCAGCGAGAATACGTCAAAAGTATTCTAATTAATTGTTTAATTAATTGTTTATATTTGCTAACTAGGGGGATATAATATAAAGTATATTATATTATTTAAAAGAGCAAGATAAAGTCAATCATTAAAGGCTTAGTATTCAATTCGAAGTATTATATATATATATATATATATATATAAATAATTGTTACCACAAAACCATAAATAATTTCTCTTATAGCAATTTTTAGAAGTCCAAAGTTTCAAAACCCAACTATCAGCAAACCATTTTAAATGAACTTTTCTTGTAAAAACAAATACACTTGGTTAATTATTATGTATATCATTAAATAAATACCAATTTTTAACATAATCGCTAAAGTAATTTTCGAACCATTTTAACCTTCCTAAAACTGGTTCTCACTAATCCATCTTTATTTAGTTTTTCTCAGAAAAACAAATAGGCTTATAGACATAAATTGATACTTATCACGTAAAACACTTACTAGGTAAAAAGGTACAAAATTGATAAATCTATTTTTTTAAAAGTTTTAAAATACTATTCATCATAAAGGTATCCTAAATCTTAGAGCTATATATAAAATCACCATTTCAACTCGAACAGTGATTATATTATAGTAAATAAACATCTAGTTTGAAATTACAACTCTCAAATATTTTCAGCTGTAATAATCTCAGACAGACAAAAAGAGGGAAATAAAGAATTTTCAAATTCATTTTCATAGTTTCGGGGAATATAAAAGTGTTAAGAGTCATCATAATTTCAAAGTCCAAATATTTTCATGAAGATAATACTTTATCTTTAAGACGCTGTAAAAAATAATTTCAAATAAATGGACTTATTGAACTAGCGTGTAATATTATTAGTAAGGTTCAGCAATCATTTATGGACCATACCATGGGCTTATCACATACAAAAAATATTTGTAAATAACTCTATTGTAGGGCTCTTTGAATCATTTTGTTGACAAAGAAACAAAAAAAGATATATGATTACTTTCTCATATCAAGAGAAAGTATTGTGATCGTGAAAAAATTCATCTCGAGTTAGTGACAAATTTTACCTTTTATGTGAACACAAACCCCCCAAAAATTTTTTTTACAATTCGTTCTGGCCCCATATCTGTTTGTCTGTGTGTCTGCCCCTGGCCACAGATACAAAAAAGGTTTCATGGATTTTGCTCAATTTATCCACTTCAGTGGCCGCGTGGTCTAAAGTGCTATTCTGGCAATAGATTAAACTGCCGATGGTGGGAGGATCGAGGTTCCAATCTCGGTCTGGTGTACTGAAGTTGGTTTTTACAAAATGATTTTCCAATCTCCCTCCACGCAAATGAAGGTACACTTCCTATAAATATAACCTCCCTAATCCAAAAACCATCAGCGTAATTATTACAGAAGCGTATAGCCCTATCAGGTAATATAACAATATGCTTAAAAACTTATGAGTAATTTTATTGGATTCCAAATTTTTTTTAAATGGCTTTTAAAATGCATATTTTGAATTTGTTTTACATGATTAATAGCAATATATAAATTGGTTTTTTTGGGCAAAAAATCGCTGAAGGGTAGTTTACTGAAGACTGATTAAAAAAACTTTTTAATATTTTACAAATGGCTCTAACAATTTGGTTCCAAATGTGTGTTTTGAGAATGTTTGACATGACAAAAAAAACTGTATACTTTGATACCCTTACATTTCTAAATCTATCGCTTAGTTATTATTATTATTATTACTACCCATTCGGGTTATACGCACTTACGCTAATGTGCTATGGTAGGGTGATTGTGAGATAAAACGGAGTACCTACAGTTTAACGTAGAATCCGAACCACGGTGGAGGCCTTGCATTCCTCACATTCACATGTTGTGACTAATACACGTCTTGTCAGAGGTGAAGGAAGGGTTTGGCAATCAGATAAATCTGTGCCAGGACCGAGGATTGAGCCCCGGACCCTCAGAACAGAAGTCTGACACCTTACCCCAAGGCCACCAGGTCACCTTGTCGCTTAGTTAAAGAAATTAACGTATCTGGAGGTGAGCCTGATTTGTTCAAGAATTTTAAATAAAAAATAAATAATATTTGTTTCATTGTATAGCATAAAAACTTAGCTATAAGTTGTGTTTGCTTACAATAATTTAGAAGCAAATATCTTACGAGTATATCTTAAATAAGGCCATTTTATTTGATATAGATAAAAAATTATCAACGTAAGTCCAATAAACTTAGGCTGCCTAAGAATATAAAAATATCAATCATTTTCTTCAAAGTGATGTTCATAATCTAGTCTTTGTAACTAATATAAATAATAGATATCATTTTGGATCACAATTAATAAAAGTTAGAATCTTTCTTAAAGGAAAGCGCTAACGAAACTGTTCAAAACGCTTGTCTCACATTTGTTGTTTTCATAAAATATATGTTCAAACTTTTGAAAGATATAACCAATAGAGATTATATGGATCAGTTTTACAATAAATTGGGAACTACCTATATAATAATCAGTACTTCCAAAGCAATTGTGCCCTAAATTTAATAAGTATCTTAAAATGACAGTAAAATCAACCACTATAATAAGATAGCATAGCAATATTTATTTTTATTTCAACACGTCTTAGTACACGTTCGTGTTGTATGCATACATTAATTACTCTAACGCTATAGGGATGAGGATGATTGGATTTTGAGGAAATGCGCCAACATTTGAAAGGAGGGAGAATGGGTAGCTATTAAAAAATACACCCTCTATAAGCTACATCCAACAGAGATTCGAAACCCTATTTCTCGTCATCAGCGATTTGGTCTATTGTGAGAAAACAGCCTTAGACCAGTGGTTTTCAAATGGAGGTCCACGGTGGTATGCCAGGTAGTCCGCAGATGGGACCACAGAGAAAATGAAATATTATGTAAAAAAAAGCTAAATATTAAAAGATTCACAGGCTAGGTCCGCTAAATAATATGTTACATGTGAATTGTGCATAGGTAGCAAAGTAAAATAAATGTGCTGTATTTTGCTATTAGATAATAATTATATTATTTGTGAAACTCGCATAGGAAGCAAATTCAAATAAATATGCTGTCTTTTGCTGCTTGATAAACACGCAAATTAAAGAATTTCCGACTTCAGCAAGTGAACAGATAGGTAGTTTATTAATGTGCGTAGTTCGCATGTGCCTTAACATTATTAGGTAGTTCACAATTGGTAAAAGTTTGAGAAATACCTCCTTAGACCTTTTGACCACCAAAACCGGTGGTTTTTAAATTCATTATTTTATGTGTGTTTTAAATGATGATCCCCGACTTGAAATGAAGATAATGTAGCACAGCGCTATCCATTATCCGTATCGGTGGCTACGTGGAATAAATGCCACGTTCATCTAGCCTGGCTTTTCGGTGACGGGGAGGTTGAATTTAGAATCCCACCCTGGTGTACTGAAAATAATTTTCCTAAATTGTTTCCCACTCTCCCACCATGTAAATAATAGTGAATGTATTATATATTCTTTCTTACTCATTCCTACACATTTGTGTGATTTAATGTGGATAGTACAAATGGATAGTAAGACTGCGAAATAATATTTTTGGGTTTTCATTAAAGTTTTGTCTGCGTATTTTATTGCAATCCTTGGTAAAATACTCAAAATCCTTACCACTATCAGTAACCATATTATCACATTTTCTTAGAACATTAATAACAGTAATAAGTTCTCAGTTTGTAATCCTAAAATGTAGAATAGGAGCTAATATCTTCAGATATAAACTAAGATTTAACTTCTTATTGAGATGGAAATGGGCTTCCAGATTAATAGTTAGGTGTACATTTCAAAATATGATTTAGATAGGGTGTTTATAGTGTTCTAAGAATAGGTCCAATAGGATTTTTTTGTAAATTAGGGTATTGACTTGTCCAATATTTCTTTATCCTATTTAACTATTTATACCTATAAGTTCACGAGGAAATAATGAATATAACAATAAGGATAACTATGTTTCTCTTAATACGTGTGAAGTTAATCGAAGAATGTAGAACCTATACTCAAAATTTTGATTGCAGTATCCATATATATGTATTCAAATACATTAAACTAGATTAAAATAAACAATAAATCCTGACACATATATTATTGAAAAATTCTAAATGATCAAGATCGTTCTTCAAATATAACTATAATTTCTAGATATATTATTGTTACTAGCTTTAAGTTTATTTGGATAAAAGGTAGGACCCCATAGCTAAATCAATAGTTAATCCATTTATTATATTTTGATACAATTAATAATAATCTTAAATTACAGGTAATGTATCAAGGTAAATATAAAACTATGTTGACAACATGTACATGGCGGATGAATTAACATTAATATATCAGATTACTCTTTGTCTCGTAGCTATGATATAATAGACTTTTGTTTAACACCGCGTCTATTGATAAGTTGGTATATTGTAATTATATAATAAAATGATTGATGTCTTAAGAGCAAATGTGAATGTAACTTTTGAATATCAAGTGCAAGAAAAATTCCAGTTTTTTGATCATTCACCGTTTAATTGGAAATGTAACAGCATATTTATTTCCTAGTGCGTTTTAGTTAATAATTTTGGACACATTATAACGTATAAACAGCTATATATATTTTTCCAAACATAGGTATTAACATTTAGAGAATAGGAAAGTTTTATATTCCTTATTCTTAGAACTGTAAGAAAAAATATAGAAGGCCTATTTAAAGATGTTATCAATCAGTTAGAGAACTACATTCCTTAATCTTAATATTAATTTAACCAACCTATAGAATATTCGTTTATCAACATTTATAAATCAAAATATACATTTATAAGTTGGCTAACTCTTATTAATCATCCTCTGCTTGGTAATATAGTTTTACTAGATAGTATGATTATTGAGATGAAGTAAAAATATTCATAAATATAGATTTCGTCTATTTTTTAATAGATTAAATTAATGTCTCTTTAGAGAGTTTTCGCGTTTATTTGTTTCATAATTCTTAAAATATGTTTTGTTAAAAAACAGCGTACAAATAATTTACCTTGCAAGCACAGCTTATCGAATGTAAATTCATTAAAATAATGATGACCTAATAGTACTTTTATAAATTAAACCACGTTATGCATTCTGAAAAATATATATGATGCTTTTCTTAATTTTGATAAACCATTTATCATGTATTATGAAACAATATTGTCAGTAAAGGATATATAATTTTTTAGCTCATAACATTGTTTAAATTTTTTAATAGGTCTTCTTGTTTTCATACAAATGTTAATTCGCCTATTGAAAATGTATTTCTTTCTCAACAAGTTAAAAGAAATAAAGTAAGGTTAGAACTGAAAGAATGATGAAAACAAAGACCGTTTCGAAGAATAAATTCCTTGCAGACACATCGACTGACTCGCGCTTCGTGTCCATCCGCTCGACTGACCCACGGTAGCTTCCCGCCAGCCGGTGGTGGAAGTTCGCGAAGCAGACACCGACGGAGCGATTGCGGCGGCTCTACTGGGTCACCACAGTCCGTCCTCAAGTTCAAGTTAAAAACCCTCAGCAAATAACTATTTAAAAAATGTACTACACAAACGATAACATATTTTCATGTAAATTAAAATAGACGGTTATTTTAAAACTCAAAATTAGGTATTGAAATTATGTTAGTAAAACATTTTAAATTAAAGAAAAATGATCCGCTGAACTTTAATGATCCATGAAGCGTACTCTGTTAAATCAATTGAATGGCAATGGTTATTAAATTTATAGTTTGAGTTCGCTTAATACCACATATCTAATGCTTTATAACAGTTTGGTTTATTTTTATAATCAATTCGCCAATACTACTCAAACATCCTAGTTCATTAACTAAAGATAATTATATATATATATATATATATATATACATTATTTTTGTAGAAAGTTATTCTTCAAATTAGGATATGTATAGCATTTGCCAAGTAATTATCATGTAAATAATTACGTTTTAAACTGTAGTGGTGTTTTACCCGAAAAATATTAATATCTTTAAATTTACTTAGTGCAACAAATTTATTACTTTAAATTGTTTATATAAAGCCTACAATAAAGATCGTCTTAGGGTTCTTATTATCACAATACCGCAGGAATAATATGAATAAAGGTTCGAAAAAGAACAAAGGGGAATTTCATGTCCTTTAAGAATTCCCTGTAAAATAGATCATCTAACACTTAACTTGAAACTTATATATATATATAATGTCCCATAGGACTGCATGCCTATGACTCTTAGGAGCTAAATTTATCATCTGGACTATCTGGGCTTATATCATCAAAAACAACAAGACAAAATTAATAAGACCATGTAACATTTAACGAATCAAAATTTATCATGAGAAATAATACTTATACCTAGCCCCGCGTCTTACTAACCATTCAGGTTAGACACTTAAGTACTAATTACGCTAATTGGCTAAGAGTTGGAAAGGTTGGATATAGAGGAAGTGAACCCGCATTTTCTTGGAGATAGAGTGGAAAAACAATTTAGGAAACCGCACCCCCCAGTTCACCCGAGTAAGATTCGAAATCCGATCTCCCTATCCTTGGCAGTTTAGCTCAACACAAAACTAGCGTGTTAGCTAACTACGCCACCAAGACGGGTCTCATGAGAAATGTATGGGTCTGACATATTTTCTTTTTAACTGATCTCTCGTGGTAGGGCGCTAGCTAACCAATAATATGTTAATTTTGGAAAGACCGTACTAATTATTTGTACCAATATTAATTTTATCAATTTTGAATAATATTATAGAGGGATCATATTCCATGTTAGAATTCACCTTTTAACCAGGCTTATTTATATTATGTATGTGTGCATTCATTTCAGAAAATTTATATTTAGGTATTGAGTAATGGTATTTTTCAGTATAAATTTGGCTTCTCGGGTAAAATCTAAATTTGAGGAATTGGGGTTTTTAAGAAATGATTGGTTGAAATACTCCGATGGTTATTCATGTGGTATGTTTTCAAAGTTCCCAATCATTTTTTTTCGAGACTTAAGCTTAAATCTCGTTGGATTCAAAGATTTAGCTATCACGAAGTAATCCACATTGGAGTTTGAGTTATATACAACATTAAATTCATATTTCATTTAAGGTGACCGGTGGCGTTCATTAATGTATTGAACAACATTTTATTTGATAAAGTGTTTTCTTTGTTTGTCCTTGAAAATAATTTTAAATTTTTTCATAAATCAATTTTCTCATACAATGTATTATAATCAAAGAAATCAGCAATGTGTTTATGTTGTCAATTTGACAAAAACCTTTCATTTTGTTAATTTTATTTATGTGGCTTAAAATTTTGTTGCATGCACAGGATTTGGAGTTCACTTAAAGTACAAATATAGCTATAGTTAAAACCAAATTCAACTTGAAAATTTTAAAAGAATGCTTGTTTTATGTCACCTTTTATTCATTTATAAGATACATATTTTAATTCATTAAAATGTGGTTAAAGATTGAGAAACATTTAAAGATACATAAACATCAGTGTTTCCAGGAGGAATTCCTACCCCAACCTCCTCTTAAATGGTAAATCAGATTATAACAGCATGACATTTAATTTGTTTGCCCACCGAAGCTGGCTTTAGATGTATTATTTGTCATAATAATAGTGTTTGGAAAGCAGGAAAATAATAAACACTATAGACACTGCAAAACTAAAGGTAATATGTTAAAATGGATATTTGTTTCTTATTCATTGACATTCACAAAATAAAATTACAATCAAATGCTTAACATTTCAAAGAGTATTTAGAATGAATACAATACACATAATGACCAAATTTCATAAATATCATGAAGTATGATGACATAAATAATCATAGGTTTTCTGAATCTACATGTTATTTTAGGGGTTACTTTTACATACGTGTTGGGTGACGTAGCTATTTTTCTAACAATTATATGGCAAATACCGTTTATTTTATAGTTTATTTCAAATTGCGATACGTTTTATACTGTACAATTGGTAAGCTCAAAAGTAAATTTCAATATATTTGTATTACTCAAAGGAGATTCCAAACAACAGTTGTTTAATTTCCAGTAAGAATTCGGATACACTTGAAACGATGGTCATATACACGTTCAATAATCTAACGCATCTATTTGGGGAATCTCAATTTGAAGGCTTGAAAATATCTAAAGTATATATCAGGTTTAAGCTAGAGATCGAACATTTATGATCAATATTTGATTATATTGTAATGTAGTTCTATATATATTCATATATTAAAATAAAATGTGTGTATACAAATATTAGATTATCTTAATATAATATGAATTATCTAACAACCATAAATTTATACATGCATTCCAGGACCTTAGTAAGACCAACACCTACTTAGTAATAAGTTTTCCTCGGGAGTGAAATACACTTATAATTGCTTAGCACTGAGTCTGCGTCGACCTTAAGATACAATTATTACAATTTCTTATAGAGGAGTCTGCCTAGAGAGTGAAATACATCCATATATTTTTGGCACTATGCCTGCCACGAGAATAAAATACACCAAAGCTGTCTTATTGCTGAATATGCATAGGAAGTGAAACTCGCCGATACTACTGAAACTTTCTTAATGGTGAGAATGCTTTTGGAGTTAAATGTACCGACATTTCCTTAGTGCTGAGTCTGTATGAGGGGTGAAATACACAGCTATTTTCTTAGCGCTGATTCAGTTTCAGGAGTGAAATACACCGACACTTCTTAGCTCTGTTGCGTCAGTTTCAGTAGAGAAATACACTAACACTTTCTTAGCACTGAGTATAATAATATAAGAGTGAAAAACATTGAATTTTCTTAGCGCTTGGATTGATAAAATAGTGAAACACAGTGACACTTTCTTAGCGCTGAGTCTGTCTTGCGAGTTAATTACGCCAACAATTTCTTAGTGCCACTCTGTTTCAAGGGTGAAAACATCGACAAATTCTTAGTGATGAATTTGATACAAAAAAATTAAATCAATTTACATTTTACGAGCACTCAGTCAATCTTAGGACTGAAATACATCGACACCTTCTTATCGCCAAGTATGTTTCAGGAGTGAACTACAATGGCACTTTCTTAGCTTTGAGACAAACTTAGACGGGAAACACACTTATACTTAGCACCAAGTTTGACTCAAGAGTGACATACACTGACAATTTCTTAGCACCAAGTCTGTCTCAGGACTGAAATACATCAACACTTTCTAACTCTGATTATAATACAAGAGTAAATTACATCAACACTTTCTAACTCTGATTATAATACAAGAGTAAATTACATCAACACTTTTTAACTCTGATTATAATACAATAGTAAATTACATCAACACTTTCTAACTCTGATTATAATACAAGAGTAAATTACATCAACACTTTCTTAGCGCTGATTCAGATAACAAACGTAAAATACAGTAACACTTTCTTAGTGCTGAGTCTGATACCAAGAGTAAAATACAGTAACACTTTCTTAGCACTGAGTCTGATACCAAGAGTAAAATACGTCGACACTTTCTTATAAATGAATCTGATACCAATACTAAATTACATCGACACTTTCTTAGCGCTGAGTCTGATAGCAAAAGTAAAATACATCGACACTTTCTTAGCACTGAGCCTGATACCAATAGAAAACTACATCGAAACTTTCTTAGCGCTGAGCCTGATAGCAAAAGTAAAACACATCGACACTTTCTTAGCACTGAGTCTGATAAAACTACATCAAAACTTTCTTAGCGCTGAGTCTGATCGCAAAAGTAAAATACATCGGCACTTTATTAGAAATGAGTCTGATACTAAGAGTAAAATACATCGACACTTTCTTAGCGCTGATTCTGATACCAAGAGTAAACTAAATTAACACTTCCTTAGCGCTGAGTCTGATAAAAAGAGCAAACTAAATAACACTTTCTTAGCTCTTAGTCTGATACCAAGAGTAAAATATACCGACACTTTCACAGCACTGAGTCTGATACGACACTTTCTTACCGTTGAGTCTGACGATAAGAGTAAAATACATTAACACTTTCTTAGCGCTGAGTCTGATACCAGGAGTAAACTAAATTAACACTTCCTTAGCGCTGAGTCTGTTACAAGAGTAAAATACGTCGAAAACTTCTTATCGCCGAGTTTGTTTCAGGAGTGAAATACACTGGTACTTTCTTAGCGCTGAGTCTGATACCAAGAGTAAAATACACCGACACTTTCACAGCGCTGAGTTTGATAAAAGAATGAAATACAGCGACATTTTATTAGCACTGAGAGTAAAATACGTCGACATCTTCTTATCGCCGAGTATGTTTCAGGAGTGAAATACACTGGTACTTTCTTAGCGCCGAGTTTTCCTCGGGAATGAAATACACAGGGACACACTTATTTACGAGTCAACCTCAATTATTAATTTTTCAAACTCTTTTTAATCCTGAGTTTGGCTATTTACTGAAATACAAAGTTAATTCTTTAGTGCGAAGTTTATGGTTGGTGTGAATCTGCACCAAAATTGACTTAATGCCAAGTATTGCTTTGCAGTGAAATATATCCACACTCGCTTGGTGTAACGTCAATAGCGGATGCAAATCATAAACAACTTTTCTTCCAAGTTAGCTTCAATGTTGATTTTTATTGAATCTACTTTAGCACCACTCTACCTTACCCGTGAATCAAAAATCGAATTGATCTGGTCATTGTTGAAGGGAAAGAATGTTCATACGGGCCAAAGGGCTTGTATATTATAAAAGAGCTTTGTATTTTAGATATATTGTCATTAGCTGACTTTGACATGGATATTATAAAATAATTCGGGTAACATACCGTTAAAATTATGATTAAGTGTAGAAATCATTTAACAAGGATTTTTACGTTTATTAATTTTCGTGAAAATATTTACGTAAGGTTTTAACATGTTTTTCAAATTAACTCTTAAATTATATATGTGTCTAATATATTTCTTAAAAAAGCAATCCATTTAGATAATCAACATAGACCTGAAAAAATATATTTTAATTTCTCCTTTCATTTGGATATATTTTTGGATAAATTTATTATATAATATTAATGCTATTTTACAAATTTACTGAGACTCAGCTTTCTAATAGAAATTAAAGCTAAAAGTATTACCAAAGACGATTTTTATAAGCCCTGAATTCCTAAATACCTAATGCCCTATCGTAAAAATGACTAAACTCTACTATACAAGATTAACATAATTTATGAACTTAACATTAATCATTTCTCACATGTTAATTTAAAAA
Source organism: Timema genevievae (assembly GCA_902155825.1). Lineage (NCBI taxonomy): Eukaryota > Metazoa > Arthropoda > Insecta > Phasmatodea > Timematidae > Timema > Timema genevievae. Next base: position 214,336 of record CABFWO010000278.1, on the reverse strand, counting down.
ATAGTTTTAATTTATCCCTATAAAAATCAAGTTCTATTAAAACACATTATTAAAATTATTTTTCTCTACCAATATGAGTGTGGCATTGTCTTATTTAAACAAATTGCTATATTTTACAATAAAATCCTGTCGATTATTAAACACAAAATTTTGGTTTGTTAACACAATTTTGTTTAATTATTACACTAAAATATATATTAATATTGCATAAAGGATATAAATAGATGGATAGGTCTTACGATTTTTACCAAGCACATTGATAAAAATGTCCTTTAGACTAAATAAAACTAAGCTTAGTTTTAATTATATTGATTAGCAAATTAGTGTAACCATTACAATACAAAACGATCTTCTGAAACATTTGTAAAGGGCAATTTCAACTAAAGACTAACTATTAATTTATAACAATATGTAAAAGCAATATAAATATTTTTTCTAAACAATTAATTTATAAATCATGGGCAGAATAATAAAGATAAGTGACAATACATTGGTCACATATCCTTTTAACGCATTTAATTACAGATCTCCATTTTTAACAAAAAATAACATGACAATATTTCAACAAAGGCTATCTAAGATCGTATAAACTTTGTTTTAGTTGGCAATAGTACTGCTACCCGCTTTATTGGCCGCATGGTCTAAGGCACTATTCTCGCAAAGGAATAGACTTCCGATGACGGGGAGATCATGGGTCAGTCCCTTTCAGGTGTAGTGATGGTGGTATTTCCTAAATGGTTTCCAACTCTCTCTCCCCACGAAAATGTAGGTAACCTTTCTCTAAATCTAACCTTTCTCATTCCTTACCCATTAGCGTAATTAGTACATAATCGTATTACCCAAAGGATAGTAATACATGGTATTAAAAAAAGTAATATTTGATTAAAACGACCAAACTTTATATAAATAGTATTTTAAATGAAAGTATTTTTTGGGACTTTATATATTTTGACTTGAACAGCTTTCGGTAGCTTTAATATACACCCTATTAAAATATAGCTTATTTAGGTTTTAATATTTTATTAAATAATATTTCAGTTGAGCTACTTTATTTTAGCTACTCAAAGAATGAACATCCAAAACTACAGTAAACGTGATACGTGAATATTTTGTAACAATGGAATTCATTGAAGGTTCCCCTTGTTAAACCTCTAAGTTTATTTATTAGATTTAACATAAATTCCAGCATTAAATACGTCAATAAATTTGAAATACCAATAATCTGTCGCGGTCAATAATGTGGTAATATACCAAATGTTACGAATGAAAATCCCTTTCTAATTAGTTCACTGTTTATATTATTTAAAAAAAAGTTATTTGATGATTTTGGAAATGTCTGTTTAAAAATGTGTGTAATTTTAATACAAAAAACCACAGCAATTAATAATTGACACCTTTCGGTAGATGTTTAATAGTTCTTTCATAAGATACTCTAAAAGTACCTACCATTTACTTTTTGTAATAGTTAGTAATGTTTCCCATACTTCATAAAGAGCTTAGCTAATATCAACTCTAACTAAATAAAAAAATAATTATAGCAGAAAATATATTCTGTGCTATTAAATAACCTCTAGTTTATTAATTTTATTTTATTATTTTACATAGGCGAGCTAGTTGTAAACGTTTTCTTATTTTTTAAGTTTCCGTTTATTGAGTGGAAAATAGTGATATTCTACGATTAATATAAATATAAATATTTCTTACATTTATATATTGGCAAGGCTATATTAATTTTGTTATTATAATACATAGCATGTATTTGTACCTATTTTTTTTAAATATGACTTAGTTCTAAAATTATATATTATAATTCATTCGGTTTGGGCATTATTTAATTTGTTTATTTAAAGTTCTTTATCACTATTAAGTGTAAACATTCATTTTTATTCAGTTAAATTGTTTTGAATAATTTTACTACCATAAAAACCAATTTGATATAGATTTTTATGTTCGTATTTTTAGTAAAATAAAATTGCAATAAATGTTAGTACAAATTTATGATTAGTTAATCATTATTTAAAGTTGAATATTTAAACACGCATTATCGTCTATAAATAGATTTAAGGTATAATTTTCTTTAATCATAATAGACTAATTGAAGTTTTGGTTTTGTGACAAGGAAAAACATATAGACACTAGAAAAAATTTTTAACAAATACATTTGCAAACAATATATAAAAAGCCTAATCATGTAATATTTTCGGAGTGATATCTGTAATGTAACCCTTAAGCCCAATAATGTTATTTGATAATATACCAAAATTTAATAACTAAGGATTTTTTTTCTTGTTTCAAATAACAAAAACATAAAATATATAAATAATTTATATTCAATTTTCCTAAAGAAATAACATTAAAAAACTTAAATTATTACTCAGAAATAATAAATATTTTGTAAATTAAATACCATATTTAATGCAACTATATATTGCTTGGAATTTTAATCTTCAGACAAATCTTAATATTAACCAATATAAAAGATTATAACACATTTTTTAATCAATAATATAAAACAGTCACATAATTAGAAACAAGTTAATGAGTAATTTATATAAACTATTTAGTTAATAAATAATATTTTGAAAGATGTGAATTATTTTATTACTAACATTAACTTAAATCTATCTCACTTCTACAAAGTTAAGAATATTCTGGCATATTATTAAAATTATCTCTCTATTGAGGAAATAATGGCTGTCCAATATTATTTATCAACCATTCCTCGTGTATTGTTCCAAAATAAAAGTTTTATGTTATTCTTCAAAATATTTCAAATATCTTATTCAAATGCATATGATTGTAAAAATGTTAAAATTTAGGTTTCAGAAATAACAATCTATTTAACCAGTTAAAAAATATCAGCCCTCTATAACTACCTGTAATCGTTATTGAATGGTCTCAAAATCGTAACTCTGATTCTTATGATTTAGTAGTATTATTTTTAACGCATCCGTACTATCTATAAGTGTAAGTTTAAGTGAAAGGACAGCAAACTAATTACACACAACACCGTTGATTTATTGAAACCAAATTGTACTCCTCAGCCAAAGTGATTTAAGATGTGCTAAAGCCCTACCTTGCTTTGTGCAGCATAATCCAGGGCCAGCATGCAATCGTTGTAACCATTCTCTGTTTTGATTGTTGTAGTCATAGGGTTCCCTGGAGTACAGAACTGCCCCAGTTGACTCACGGACTCTCTATACCAAGGGTACATGCTGCTTGTAGGGAGTACTTAACCGATCAAAACGAGAACTGGAGATTTCTTAACAAACACTATCTTCTGACGGAGATATTTTTACCTTAATATGTTCATCATTTTTTCGCAGTCCCTACACTAAAGTTATGTATATTACTTCATAAGTATAATGCAGACACGACAATAAGATATTTAATATTTGAAAATAAACGAGTGTGAAATATTTTAATTCATTAAATAGCTACACACTTTTAATAAATTGCTAAAATAAATGTGATATTTAATGTATTAATTTTACTCTTTAAATAATTATTTTAGAAGTAACCATCAGAAAGTTTGAAAACGATTATATTTAATTACTTTTTTAAAAAAGAGATTTATTTATTATTTGTAGGCCTATTAAATATTAACTCTACTGTCACATCCAAGGGAAAGTCACACATTATATTTTCATATCCAACACCAAACAATGTTAACAAACTGTGAGTAACTGTTATGTTTTTTTACGATAAAATGCTCTGAAGATGACACCGAATCCTATAGAATAGTAACAAATAAATAAAATTTAATATGATAAATAATATAATTTATAACACCAAAATATTTTTTTTTATTTTCACTTATTATTTAAGAAAATGTCCTTTAGAGTTTCTCTAAATGGCTGTTAAGTATTTGGTTTATTCCTAAGCAGATAAATATTAACGTTTGGGACCTTCGTCCAATGTTGATCACTTAAAATTTTGCTGAATTTAAATTTGTTTTGAAATAGTTAGATCATCTATATGGCCCTATATCACAACACTTGTATTAATATTCACCAAGTTAATTTTTCTTCCTTAAAAACAGTGTTGACGAGCTTATTTGTTCAGAGATAAGTTAGTTTTAATTACTCAAATTGGTCTAAAGTTCGTACTATGGTCTTACTTTCAACAAGTTAAATAATCTATTTTAATTTATAAATATGTTTTTTGGGAGATGAATAATCCTTTAAACCAAATCTATTTTACAGAACGTCTCCGCCGGTGTTCAAACTTTAGACTAAACAGAATATTTCAATCCTGTATTTGTATTTTAAAACATTAAGAACTTTTAAATAAAAGTAAGTTTAAGAATAGCCATGGTGAAAGACAAAACATTTGTTAGTAGTTAAATTATTTTAATTCAAAGTTAATCTCATTCTTATATTTTTAATGAGATGGCACATAACTCATTAATAAGAATCCCACACACAATCGGCATTCAGTTTGTGGCGCAGAACTGCGGTATATTATAATAAATAAAAGTCGGTCATTATTAACACACATTAAAACACAGATTGAAGTGTAAATTAATTTTCTTCTAATAACATGCCAGCTAACGAAATGTACGTGTGCTTTAAATGTGGTTTCCAAATGGCACATTTAACTATTTAACTTTCACTTTATTCTTATAAAACAAAATATAAGATTGAACGCTTTCATATAAAAAAATCTTTAACTTAAATTATGAAATAAACTTGTACTATATATGCTGTTTCATCTATTTATAGTCAGTTTTTTAACAGGGCATTATTTTTACAGATGGTCATTTTTTACTTTTAGGTTTATGCTATTTTCACTTAGTTTAGTTATTTTGAAAAAGTGAATATTTTTTTACTCCGCAATAAATTCTAAAATAACTTTCTTTGGTCATGCGCAAAAGATAAAAGTGAATTTAACCTGTTTTACTGCATAACACGTGTATAACTTTGCTCACGTGGTTTGTCATTCATTGTTGCATTGCCAAATAGATATTATTAATCTTGAATCTTCCTAATCTTTATTTTTATAGACTTAACCTGTATAAAACATAAGAAAAAGCACAACACTTTTCAGTGTTCAAAATAGGCGCGCACAACTTACGGTAATATTGGTCACACGACGTAGCATTGTTGGCAAAGTTACGTAGTTTTGGATGAACTTTCGTTGAACAATAATGATACTACTAATATTATAGTCAGTGTTAGTTCCAAATATATTTTTCAATTTTTTTTACTGTTATTAAAACCAAATTATGTTCCCGACGCACAAAAATAAATGTAAAAAAATCACCTTTAATATACTTTCATTATGATGGTTGATATTTTTTATTGCTCCGCCTACCTCGGTGACAACTACACTTCGAAAAGCCGCGCCATTCGATTTTTGAATGCCTATCTTTTCGGTTCAAGTTTGACGATCGAAAGGGGGTGTGAATTATTGTTGAAACACAACGCTTTAGAGAACCATGCCACGAGCTACTTCAGTGCATAGCACAATATACAGAAAGCATTTTAGTCAGTAAAACATGTCCTAAACATTATATTCACAACTTCGGTTACTCTCGGCTGTTTCCCTTCGGCTATTCTCGCGTCCTACAAGGCGGTGAGGGTGTTCCCCCTCTCTCTCTCCTCTCCCCTCCCCCTAAGTTACAACTCGACCGCCCAGTTGCCGGCTGCTTCCCTGCGCGCCAACTCTTCTTGCTTGTGCACTCGACTCCACTTGCAAGGAACAGCCCGGAATCAAGATCACATGAACTGATAATTCCTGCTTCACACTCACGGCTTTCCCCCACTCCCAACCCCTCAACCGGCATTTGTTTGTATTAGCGACACTCACTTGCCATATCATCAAACAATTGTTGGACCTAACAAAAACCACAATAGGTTTGGTCAGTCTCGTGAGCTTTCATTCTTGAGTTCGGGGTTCGATGATTTCCCAAAAAAAAACCTATACTTGCTATATGACTCACATCATGTTCTGTTGTACATCGTAGTCACGGGAGATCTTTTCGTGCCTTATTCAGTAGTGAATTCAATACATGTCCACTATTTTCGTTTGCAAGGCCAACTATCATGATGACTAGTAGATAAACAAGTATTTATCATGGAAGTTGGTTCGTAATTGGTTAGCAGCGCCAGTCATAGTTTTCAAAGATGTTTAAGTACAGATGAATGGTCAAAGGTATTCGAGTAAACAAATTGAACACTGATTGTTTGGATTTCAAACAAAAGTAAAACCAAATATACTCGTTTTGTAAAGGACTATGTTAGATGTGGTTAGATGTGTTTGATTAAAATGAATCCATTAAAGTTATTCACATAAAAAACACACACACATATATATGTGTGTGTTTTATATATATATAGACTGGGGCATTTAAAGTGTTATGATATTTTTTTCTAGGAAACAACATATCTTAGAGTGAAAAAATGTTTCGAGAAAAGAAATTGTTTTCAGGGGGAAACCGAATACTATTTTCTAATTATTTATTTGGTAGATATTAAAAGGTCATTTCTAGGTCAACTCTGTTTTATTAGATATAAACTTGTATTCTTTATTACGGTCTCTTATTCTTCTAAAAAAATAAAAATAAAACAAGAAACTTTTGTCTTTAACATTTTTTGTACAGTTTTAATTCTGAAAGCTAATGAAATACCCGTCTTAGCATAATCCAGGATCAACGCCGTGGACGTGACGAATGTCTGATAGCTTATGTGTTGATTTAAATGTTGGGTTAATGCTCCAAGTGCTTAAAGTAAATGTGATTAGCTTAGTAAATATTGTGTGCAAAATGTCAAAATCACAACAACAAAAAAATTATTATTGGGGGCTATAAAGTGTAAGCATATACAGAAGTGCAACAACAACATTAACTTTTAGTAACATTAACAGTGATGTTGTTTAAATAACTGGTTTAATATTATAGTGCTTCATTATCTAGGGGTCTCGGGTTCAATTCCCGGCTGGTACCAGGGGATATATTTTGTAAGTGGAATAATTCCAATGGCTACCAGGGTTTGGTTAATTAGTCTTAAGATATGTTAAGATATTCATTGGTCATATTCACTCCCATCATCTTCTCAGCTTATCGGGACATGGAAAGAAATTCCACTAAAATGATTTACAATTAGTTTATTCGGGTGGCTAAAGCGAACTTAATAATGAGCTGAAGTCTGTAAATGAGCTTGCTCAACCATTCATATTTACTTCAAGCACTTGGAGCGTTAAGCCAAAATTAGCTCAAACACACAAGAAATCAGACGTCACTTCTAAGCCTTGATCCTGGATTATGTTAAAACAAGTATTTCATTCGCTTTGAAAGTTGAGTCTGTTCAAAAAAGGTTTGAGACAAAAGTTTGTTGTTGCTTTTT
>CABFWO010000278.1:190918-206775 GCA_902155825.1 Timema genevievae | reverse complement strand
TTTTTTTTAATTTTATGTTTCCTAGAAAATGATTGTAACACTTTAAATGACCCACCCTGCATAACACATATGTGTATGTATATATGTATAAAAATGTATAAACATATATATATAGAAATGTTAATATACATATTTATGTATGTTTCATTTTATTCTTAATAAAATAATCAAAAAAACTCTCGTTGAATTTTTGGTAATAGTTTCTTCTCTGGATATTTGGCGATGTTTACAATAATTAATTCAGCAATAGATTCCCTACATAAGTAAATTATAAAATATCCCCCGTGCGTATAGGACAGTACTTCAGTCACAAATTCTTAAATAGTGGTTTGAGACCCCCTCAAGTGGCCACCAAATATATTCTGGGCAACATCAAACATTGACAAACCATTTGCAACCACATAGACTATTTGTGAATCGGATTTTTCAACAGTGGTTTTAATAAAAGATAAATGGTACGGAACTCCGCACAGACTTTATATTATATTGTTTCTATTGTTTAAAAATGGAGATATTTACTCAAAACTCGTAATATATGTGAAACGAAATAATATACACTAGCAAACCCAAGCATAAATTGCATTAAACTTGTGCAAAACATTTTTTGAGTCCTGGTTTTAAATTTTATAATTTAATTTTTAAAGAACTGATGTCCTCATTTGTATGTTTGGAGAGATAAAAAAAAGATCAATATTGTGTCCAGAAGGGTCAACACTTTGTATTAAAATTTCGACTTCAGGTTAAAATTTTCGACATTTTATTGGGTGTTTCACATCTTCATGTCATCGCATTGCTATCAAATTCCTCATTTATAAATTTTGACCATTTAAAAAAATGGAAATATTGACGACTCTGTCTAAAATGGAGATAGATCATTGTTGTACAAACATTTTTCCTAAAGGTTTTAAGGAAAAATAGCATTCACTTTTTGAGAGAATTACTTATATTTAATTACTTTATGCCATTGGAGAATTATTGCGTTAAAACTTAAGTAGTATCTCTTTACAACTTAAGATCACAAAATTGTATTAATATATTTGCCATTATCTCAGAAACTGTTGGTTTTATAAAAATATGTTTCACATAAAAGTTTTTTTATTTTTAAGAGTACTACAATTTTGCAATGATAAGTTATTTAGTATCTCAAATAGTTGCGGAGATACGGAAATTTCAAAATCTTTAAAGTACCCTAAAAGTAATTTTCATGGGAAAATGAAAATATCCAGTTTATTTATAATCTTAATCAACGCCTTGATACGAATTATAATCAAAATCATTAGAGCCAATTTCGAGAAAATATAATTTTTCTCTTTTCGCCCTTTACTAAACTACTCTTAATTTTAAGTTTAAGTAGACACACAGACAGATGGCATTGCAAAGACGAATTTTAGGTTTCGGGGGCTCTTGAGACCTCGACATCCATCAACAGTTCAGGTTAGATTTTTTTTTTAAATAACTATATTTACGTATAGCTTGAAAGTTATTGGTTTTATAAAATATGCTTCAAATAAAATATTTGTAATGTAAATAGATCTACATATTTGTAATAATAAGTAATTACATATCTCAAATAGTTTCGGAGATATGATAAAAAATATAATTTACGCATCTGACCGGAGCCCTTAAAGTCATTTTGCCGTAATATTGAGAGTAGTCATTTTGTTTGTAATATTTATAAATGTTTTGAAATGAAATTTAATCAAAATCGTTAGAGCCGATTTTCAGAAAATCGACTTTATCTCTTTTTGCCCTTAAGTAAATCTCGACTTCGATTTTTTTGACGATCACATTCTCTTCCTGTAAGATAGCGAGAAAGTAAAAATGCTGTTCTTGACAAAAAGCCGTGTAAATAAGACTTTTGTCATCCAATATCAAGCTATGATTGAAATAATTCTGTCATGATAAGCAAGTTCATTAACCTCATTAAACATTTATACATTTTTTTAGCACTAACTCTTACAACCCTTTATGTTTATACGCTTATCTATTAATTACAATAATGGCTTTAAGGATTAGGGAGGTTATATTTATAAGAAGTGTACCAGCATTTACCTGGAGGGAGATTTTAGAACATTTAGGAAAAACAAATTCTCAGTATACCCGACCAAGATTTGAACCTCAATCCCCCCGTTATCGGCAGTCTAGTCTACTGCGAGATTAGCGCGTTAGCCATGCGGACACCCAACCGGGTCTTATGATCATTACTAATTATTTGTGATGTCACATTTTCTAATACAAATACTTATACATCCTCTTTATTACTTCTGTTGTCAAATTCCCTTTTTCTCAACTAATACAAAGCCTACAGCGATGAACATGGTATCAGTGGATATTATTTTTTTTACCGACTTCTGCCATAGCATACTCAGTTTACGTTAAAACACAATGTTTGTTTAAAATTTAAGTTAAAAGAAAAATCTAAACTCAAGATGATTTCATTCTGATATCAAATATTGTAAACAAAGAGATATTGTAAATTGTTAATACGTTCACATTAATAAAACTATTTGATATTTTGTGTATACACTTCATTGAGTATTTAATATCTACAACCCAACAAAAGACTAAATCATATTTTCTGGGGGATGGGGAAGGTTGAATGTGCAAAAGTTTTGCAAGGGTTTACTTATATATATATTTATAGGCCCTATATATACACATATATTTACATATATATGTGATTTTGTAAATCATACAAATGTTATTTGTAGTAAATATAACTGCATGCATTATTTTTTTTTTTGCTATAGCTTAATTCAATATTTATAAATCAAATTTTATCTAAAACTGTTAGAAAAAAGATAATAAAGTATGAATATTTGACTTAACTTAACCATTACTGAACGAGGTCGGTAATAATTTTGTCTTATGGGAATGGGTGTGAATATAAAAAAATTAAGAAGTCTTTGCTATAAACAATATATTTTCGAACACAATATGAGGAAGACTTATATCCCAAGGAAAATCCTAAGAAATCAAAGCTTAATTAGATAATATAGCTTATTTGTGTGTTTAAAAGAATAAATCTAGCTATATAGTTAGTTAATATCTTTAGCATGATCAGCTCTGATTTGAGAGTTCGTTTTTCGGACGGAACATCTTGGTTGGTGGCACTTGCAGAGTGTTTTATACATTAATTTTTCAACGCACATGTTTCGGTGGCGTAGTAAGCTAACGCACAAGTATTGTGTTGAGCTAGACTGCCGAGGATGGGGAGATTGAGGTTTGAATCTCACTCGGGTAGACTGGGGTGGTTTTTCCTAGATGGTTTTCCACTTCCCTTCACGCAAATGAGGGTTCACTCACTCTAAATTCAACCTTCGCTATTCCTAGTCCATTAGCGTAATTATTACTTAAACGTATAACCCGAACAGGTAGTGAAACACGGTGCAAAAAAAATCACCACGTTTTACTAGCTATCCAGACTTTTAACTACACTAATATTTACTTACTCTATTCCATTAGCAACTTGAAAGTTCAATGCCACACGTACAAAAGTAAGCCAATTATCCCTAATTTGATCTAGTTTCATACAGTCCAACTCATTGCACCCTGTTCATATCATGATCTAGTTCCATACAGTCCAACTCAATGCACCATATTACTATCGTGATCTAGTTCCATACAGTCCAACTCATTGCACCCTGTTCATATCATGTTCTAAATCCATACAGTCAAACTCATTGCACCCCATTACTATCTTGATCTAGTTCCATACAGTCCAACTCGTTGCACCCTGTTCATATCTTGATCTAGTTCAATTCAGTCCAACTCATTCCACCCTGTTCATATCTTGATATAGTTCCATTCAGTCCAACTCATTGCACTCTATTACTACCTTGATCTAGTTTCATATAGTCCAGCTCATTGCACCCTGTTCATATCTTGATCTAGTTCCATACAGTCCAACTCATTGCACCCTGTTCATATCTTGATCTAGTTCCATACAGTCCAGCTCATTGCACCCTGTTCATATCTTGATCTAGTTCCATACAGTCTAACTCATTGCACCATGTTCATATCTTGATCTAGTTCCACTCAGTCCAACTCATTGCACCCTATTACTACCTTGATCTAGTTCCATACAGTAAAACTCATTACACCCTATTACTAACTTGATCTAGTTCATACAGTCAAACTCATTGCACCCTGTTCATATCTTGATCTAGTTCCATTCAGTCCAACTCATTGCACCCTATTACTACCTTGATCTAGTTACATACAGTCCAACTCATTGCACCCTGTTCATATCTTGATCTAGTTCCATTCAGTCCAACTCATGGCACCCTATTACTACCTTGATCTACTTCCATACAGTCCAACTCATTGCACTCTATTACTACCTTGATCTAGTTCCATACAGTCTAACTCATTGCACCCTATTAATACCTTGATCTAGTTCCATTCAATCTAACTCATTGCACTCTATTACTACCTTGATCTAGTTCCATAGAGTCCAACTCATTGCACCCTGTTCATATCTTGATCTAGTTCCATACTGTACAACTCATTCCACCTTGTTCATATCTTGATCTACTTCCATACAGTCCAACTCATTCCACCCTGTTCATATCTTGATCTAGTTCCATTCAGTCCAACTCATTGCACCCTATTACTACCTTGATCTAGTTCCATTCAGACCAGCTCATGGCTCTCTATTACTACCTTGATCTAGTTCGATACAGTCCAACTCATTGCACCCTATTACTATGTTGATCTAGTTCCATACAGTCCAACTCATTGCACCCTATTACTACCTTGATCTAGTTCCATACAATCCAACTCATTGCAACCTATTATTACCTTGATCTACTTCCATACAGTCCAACTCATTGCACTCGATTACTACCTTGATCTAGTTCCATACAGTCCAACTCATTGCACCCTGTTCATATCTTGATCTAGTTCCATACAGTCCAACTCATTGCACCTTCTTCATAACTTGATCTACTTCCATACAGTCCAACTCATTGCTCCCTGTTCATATTTTGATATAGTTCCATTCAGTCCAACTCATTGCACCCTATTACTACCTTGATATAGTTCCATACAGTCCAACTCATTGCACCGTATTACTACCTTGATCTACTTCCATACAGTCCAACTCATTGCACTCTATTACTACCTTAATCTAGTTCAATACAGTCATACTCATTTAACCCTATTACTACCTTGATCTAGTTCCATTCAGTCCAACTCATTGCACTCTATTACTACCTTGATCTAGCTCCATACAGTCCAACTCATTGCACCTTTTCATATCTTGATCTAGTTCCATACAGTGCAACTCATTGCACCCTATTACTACCTTGATCTAGTTCCATACAGTCCAACTCATTGCACCCTATCTGTTTTAGGTCCATTCTAATGTTACTCTCCCTTCTGCCTCTATATCTTTCTAATGGTATCTTCCCATTGGGCTTACCAGTCAGTACCATGAACGAGCTTCTAGAATCTTCCATTCACGTAGCATGTCCTGCCCACCATAACATACGAGCCTTGACTATCCTAACAAAGTATTTTGACAAGTACATGGTATCTAACCGATCATTATGTATCCTACTCCACTCCCCAGTAACCTAATTACTTTTTGGACCAAATATTTTCCTAAGAACCTTGTTTTCTCACACTCATTTTTTTTTCTTCATTTAAGGTAAGATACCACGTTTCACACACATTGAGATAAATCGGTAGAAATATAGTTTTGGATATTCTTAGCTTAACATTCCTTGAAGGCAGGCGAGATGACACTGACCAAGTAATAGCATGCCCGACTCTATTTTTTTCTTAGTTTCTTATCTAATATATTTGTTGCTTGTTAATATGGTTCATAAATGTTTAAACTCATTAACCAGGTTAAATGAAGGTTCTCGAAGTAATCTCTAAATTATCTTCCCCAATCTGTGTTCTCTGTGTGATCGTATACTTGGTCTTTTCAGCGTTCATTGTATCCTAATAGCTACATTGCACCGTTTAGTGTCAACCCTTCCCTACTTTCTTGTGTTACCCTAATAGCACACTCTAAGAATAGATTAAAGGGTACTGGGGAAAATGCATCTATTTGTTTCCACCCAATATGCATTTTAAAAGTGTATGATAAGTGACATCCAACCCGTACCCTGCTATGCATATCAGATAAACATATCTCAATTAGCATGACAATTTTTTTGGATATCCTAAACTTAATAAAATTTCATGGAATAAATTAATTTTACCTGAATCCTAGTCCTTTTTAAACCTATGCTTAATTGATGATCTGTCAATTTGTATTCTCCCCTTTATTCTAATATTGGTTGAATAGTAAAAATAGGATCCGTTGTTGGTAAATATTATTAAATTATAATTTTTAAGAAATATACAATCTTTTTCATGGTGTGTGAGTGGAAAACTATTGAGGTTAAACTTCACTTAGTACACCTGTGGAGTGTTTTGAGCCCTAAGCTCCCCGTCATTGGAAAACCAAAAAAGAAGAGCCTAGCATTAAGTCTGTCCCTGATGCAGGTTTGGCACAATATGGTTTTTCATGTTCCCTATAGGATAGTTCTGATGAATCTCCTTTTTCCTGACATCATCATCTCTGACCCTAAAGTTAAGTCATTAGGAAAATAATAAGTGGATCTAAATAGATGAACAACGTTAAAAAACTCACAATTATTTGAAAATTTTAATAGAAAACTCATACAAAATTTCCGAACTTGTATAATCTGGTTAAGTAAACTGTTATTTACTAAACACATTTTATATCTCATCTGACCAATTTTGGGTACATTTATTATAAAAGTGTAGATTTCTCACCCCCATCCTTATTGTTCATATAGTTAGTTGTAAGTAAGACCGACACTCCGCATCCCACAATATGGAAAACAGACCCTTTATTTTGCTTGGGGCTGTCTATAAAAATAATGTACTACCAAGTATTGTGCCTCTAATTTATTAAATATAGATCTATACTCTTTAATCCCTAATGATTGAATACCAAAAATTATTATACTTACCTGCCAAATTTATTCAACATTTGGAAGAATGGACGTTTATGAATAGTTTGTTTATAAAAAGTAACAAAACAGACTAGAGATCATGGCTTACTGACACGCATTTGTAATCGATAAACAGGTGACCTGGTGGTCTAGGGGTAAAGTGTCAGACTTCTGTGCTGAGGGTCCGGGGTTCAATCCTCAATCCTGGCACAGATTTATCTGATTGCCAAATCCTTACTTCACCTCTGACAAGACGTGTTTTAATCACAACTTGTGAATGTGAGGAATGCCAGGCCTCCACCGTGGTTCGGATCCCACGTTAAACTGTAGGTCCTCCATTTGATCTCACAATCACCCTACCATTGCACATTAGCGTAAGTGCGTATAACCCGAACGGGTAGTAAGACGCGGTGCTAATAATAATAATCGATGAGGGTCATACGAACATGAAAACTTTACTGCACAATTTTTAAAGGTGTATAATTATAGGCTATAAATAGTAATTCAATTATTTCAAATCCCTACAGCTCACGAGTAATAGGTTAAATATATTTGGTTTTTTTGCGTACTTAATATTTTATGCGTTTTGTGTACCATTGTTTATTTATGTGCGTGACGGAAATTTAGTGTAAATAGAGAATCATTTGAGGTGTATACAATGAGATAGTTATAATTTTAATATTATTATACATTTTCATATTGATATTTATAGTATTGTAAATATCATTATTCTTAAAATACTCATTTCTACATTAAACTTTATATCTATTCAGCTTCTTACATCGACTAATATAATATGGTTAGAACAATTTAACGCAACTTATAATAATGACGCCAACCTCCTAGACCTTGCTTTTCATAATTTCCACCAACCCTTGGCATCTCATAGCTCTCAATCGCTAGTAATACTTAGCACCGCATTCTACTACCGTTCGGGTTGTGCGCTAAGTACTAATTACGCTTAAGGGTTTGTAATTGGGAAGGTGTAATATAGAGGAAATGAACCCGCATTTGCGTGGAGGGATAGTGGAAAAACACTAAGGGAAACACCATCCCAGTTCACCCGAGCAAGATTCGAGCCTCGATCACCCTGTCCTCGGCAATCTAGCTCAACACTAAACTAGCGCATTACACCAACGCGGGTATAAATTACTATTAAATATTGATATAACTAATCCACCCTTATTGATTACACTTGAGTAGATATACCAATTTTAATTAAAAATAATGCTACCCCCTGGACATATATAGATTATGCACGGGTGATTACTTAAATCCTTAAAATAATTTATTGCTGATTGGTACTACAGTAAAACCTTGGATTGCGAGTAACTTGGTCTGCGAGTGTTTTGTAAGACGAGCAAAAATTTTCAATAAATTTTAACTTGATAAACGAGCAATGTCTTGCAATACGAGTAGTACTAAGTCTACGTCAACGATTTGTAAAATATTAAGGAAGAAAGAAGAAATAAGGGGGCTAGATGCAGCAAAAGGAGTCACTAGAGTACCAAAGCAACGGCCACGTGTTCTCGAAGAGTAGAGAAGTTGCTTCTTGTGTGGTTAAACGAGAGGCAACTAGCAGTTGATACTGTGACCAAGAACTTTATCTGCGAGAAGGCAAAAACCTTGTACGCTGACCTCGTAATTAAACTGCCAGGTACGTTGACAGAAAATGAAGAAGGCTTCAAGGCGAGCAGGGGATGGTTTGATAACTTTAAGAGAAGAAGTGATATTCATTAGTGTTTTGAGGCACGTAGTGGCTGCGAGTTCGGACGCTAAGGCAGCTGAGGCGTTTGTTGCCAAGTTCTAGAAGCTCATGGTTTTTGAGTGCTATCTGCCACAGCAAGTTTTTTACTGAAATGAGACAGGGCTATTTTGGAAAAAAGATGCCAAAGAGGACCTACATTACAGCAGAAGAGAGTGCAATGCCCGGTCACAAACCCATGAAAGACCATCTCACCCTCTTGTGTGCTAATGCAAGCAATGATTTCAAAGTCAAGCCCCTTCTCGTATATCATTCCGAGAATCCATGAGCCTTCAACAAATGCAAGGTGCAGAAGAGCCAGTTAAACGTTATGTGGAGGTCCAACAGAAAGGCTTGTGTCACTTGTTTCTAGTTGAGTGGATCAACGAGGTATTCAGTCCTGCAGTGAAGAAAACCCTTTTAGAAAAGAGTTTGCCACTCAAAAGTCTTGCTGGTTATGGATAATGCTCCTGCTCATCCTCCAGGCCTTAAGGACGACTAACTGGGGGAATTAAAGTTAATTAAGGTCAAATTCCTTCCTCCTAATACCACTCCATTACTCCAGCCCATGGATCAGCAGGTAATTTTGAACATTAAACAGCTTTACACCAAAGCACTATTTCAGCGATACTTCGAGGTGACCGAAGGAGCAAACCTTACCCTCCGAGAGTTTTGGAAAAACCATTTCCACATTGTAAACTGCCTCAAGATCATTGATAAAGCCTGGGATGGGGTCACCAAGTGAACCTTCAATTCTGCTTGGATAAAACTGTGGTCTGATTGCGTCGAGGTGTTTGCTCATGAACAGGAGCCACCAGTCACGAGCAACTGCAAGAAATTATGGAGATCTCATCTGAGAAGGAGGAGGAGAAAAAGATGAAGGAATCCCTCACTTCAATATGAGATTAGGAAGATGTGTAAAATGTGGGAAACAGTGCAAAATTTTGTAGAAAAGCACCGCCCGAATAAGGCTGTAGCAATGCAATCGATGAATCTGTTTAACGACAATACAATGTCACATTTCCACGAAATCCTCAAAAGCAAGTGTCATTGGATAGGTTCCTTGTTAATGTCGCACAAAAAGAAAAAGATTCCAGTGAGCCAACAGATACCAGTGATTTCGTTAGTGACAGTAAAAGTCGTCCTAAGCAATAACACACCTCCTTCTCTCCACTCTCTCGTCTACCTCACACCAGCCACGATTAAATTTAATTAATTAATTTGATTAAAGTACAGTTAAATTTAAATAACGAAAATAAAAAAGGTAATATTTTGTTATTAATCAATTTTAGAATAAAATATTTTTGGGTTGTGGAACGAATCATCTGAGTTTGCATTATTTCTTATGGGGGAGATTCGCTTTGATATACGAGTGCTTTGTATTACGAACACGCTTAAGTAACGAATTATGCTCGCAATACAAGGTTTTACTGTATACTCATTCAACTACTGATGTTAACCTGGAAACAGATAATTTCATTCCGATTTATTTTTTGTTTATTTTTACTGCTTTTTAGCTAATCCTACTTACACTTTACTACTCTTTAGCTATGTTTTATTATTGTTATTTTTTAATCTCATTATTATTTTCTATTTTTTGTTTTTACTCATTAGTAAATATAAATATTTAGCTATGATTGTTTATCTTATTTTCTCACGTAGTTATACTTATTTTAAGTGTACCGTCCACTTCTTCTCATAGCTACGGCCACAAAAGACTAAAAGAGGGTGGACGGAATCTAAGGAAATTATTATAACACAAAGTAGAAAATTTGCAAGTTTAAGAAATATTTGAATTATTAACTTAAGGTAAACAACAGAGGTAAAAAAAAATTACATGGCCTCACAAGTCAAATTGAAGTGTGTTGAAAAACATATATTAAATATGGCAGACTCTGACTGCACTTGCGCAGTACATTTGAGAGTATATTTCACAATCTCAAAGTAAACTATTCATTTATTTGAATTAGTCTGGAAGAGACACATTAATAAACAAAATCGTTAATATTCTATTAAAGAGCTTAAAGAGCCTCTTTAAAACTGTTAACAACGCACCTGAATCACCATTGTGAATTCAGACTAAACAAATTTAAATTTTAAGATTAAAATTAATTTTAAATATCAAATCAGATATTTATCAAATAGTTTGAACCAATAAGCCTTGGCAACCTTACAATAATAACAAAGGGTTAAAAGAGCCTCTTTTAAAAGGTTTACAATGCGCCTGAATCACCATTGTAAATTCAGACTAAACAAATTTAAACTTTAAGATTAAATTTAATTTTAATATCAAATCAGATATTTATTAAATAAATTAAACCATTAAACGTTTGCAACCTTACTATAATAACAAAGATCTTAAAGAGCCTCTTTTAAACGGTTTAAAACGCGCCTGAATCACCATTGTGAATTCAGAATAAACTAATTAAAATTTTTAGATTAAAATTAAATATAAATTCAGAAACAAATAACTAGCACAAAGGTTTGACTTCCCGACATAACTCAAAATTTTGTGGGACAATTATTTCAAAACCTTTTGAAGTAATAGACATGATTCTGACTTGTTAATATTTAATACTATAATAGAAAACAAAGCAATATTAAATTAGAATACTTGTAATTTCTTACTAAACGAATCGATAAATTTTAAAGTTAAAACTTATAAACACACAAAAATGAATTACTTTAATATTTTAAAATTAATCAAAATGTGGCTACCTATTTATATTTCTGGAAGTTACAAAGAAACTAGCAGCCAAACGGCAAAAGGAAACATTAAGTGTCCAATAACACAAATTTACTTTCAAAAATAAATCTTCTAGTGAAAAATTACAGACGCCTACACTGAACGATTTCAATCACATAATTAATCTAAGTGTTCAAACACTCAAATCCATTAAAGGTCTTTTAAGTTTTAAATAATCAATAAAATATATAAAGTTTATATATTGCTGTCCTGAATCGATTATGCCCAAGTCCAGACCAGGGCTTTTCGTCAGATATAATAGTTAGTTATGCTAGCTGATTATTTCCAAGTCCAGAACAGGACTTCTCGTGGAAGTGTCGGATGTAATAGTCAACCCTATTCACTGAGTTCACTCGTTATATAGGTCTAGTTGATGAATAAAGAGGTGGGAGTTTTTCATATTAAAATTACAACGCCACACGACCAAAACATTGCTATCAGCACTCTCTTGTTAGCAGCTGCCAGACTTGGCTCAACACCATGTCACGTACGCTGGACACATGGTGAGTTGGCTGTTGAATCTAGATACGTCCATCGAGTCACGTATACCAGGCACTTGGTTAGTTGTAGTTCAACTTGGATTGTTCCCAAGTCACGTCCGCCGGACACAGGGTGATTTGGCTGTTGAATCTAGCTACGTCCATCGAGTCAAGTCCACCAGAAAGCTGGTAAGTTGCTGTTCAAGATTATGAGTGGCCTATTTGTAGCCCAGCTGGGCCAATCAGAGCATTTCTGGATCCCTCTATTGGAACATGTTGTTGCTGCATCATTCATAGCTTGTTAGGACTTATCTTCATTTTAGAATAAGGTGTGAACAGATTGGTCATGGAACTCGTGCTAAGCCAGAAGATACAATGAGTGAGTAAAGCACATATATTAGACATAGTAAGTTTATGATATTTGATATTGCAGGATGTCTATGAGTATCGGCAATATTCAGAGTGGGTATTATTTATGAAAACTAGCTAGTCTTGCTAGTGTTACTATTGCAGTATGTCTATATGTATTGTTATATTTGTGGTGGGTAATAACAATGTAGTCGGTGACCTGGTGGTCTAGGGGTAAGGTGTCAGACTTCTGTGCTCCGGGGTTCAATCCTCGGTCCCGGCACAGATTTATCTGAATGCCAAACCCTTCCTTCACCTCTGACAAGATGTGTATTAATCACAACTTGTGAATGTGGGGAATGCCAGGCCTCCATCGTGGTTCGGATTCCACGTTAAACTGTAGGTCCTCCATTTCATCTCACAATCACCCTACCATTGCACACTAGCGTAAGTGCGTATAACCCGAACGGGTAGTAAGACGCGGTGATAATAATAATAATAACAATGTAGCATTAGCTAGTATTGCTAAGATTACATAAGATACTTGTGTACTTTTCAGTGCAGGCCTGTCATAGGTCTCACGAATGTTGACCATCATTATAATAAAAGAAATTGAATTGGATATTTCATTGAATACAATAATTATTATTAAAATGAATATATATTACAAAAATTCTTTGCTATATCAATATGAATATTAATATTATAAAGATTATTTAAAATATTTATATAATTCAGTAAAAATTATTTATAATATTTATATTAATTAACTGTTGTAATATAAATATATCATATATAATATAAAATTATAATTATATCAATATGTATTATAAAAATTAAAATATAATAATAATATTAATATTACACTGAAATATTTATAATATTGATATAATTACTATTAATAATATTATAAGTATTCCATTGTGTACAACCTATGTGAATGTTTAGTTACACTAAATTTCAGCCACATTCTTTAATTCATTTACCTTAACAATGGTACGTACGAATGTAAAATATAAAGTTTATTTATATACAGCTTGAGAACTGTAATTATTTGAGATAATTGAATTATTATTGATAGCTTAAAATAATATTCAATTGTTTAAAATGTGCAATAAAACTTTGCTGGTCGAAGACCTTAAGAAATTGAGTACATTAAGAGATTTAAAACATAAGACAGAAAGAAATGAGTTAGTAATGGTTACAAAATAAATATTACTAAATGATTATCAAGTGGGGGTAAAATTTTCTGAAAACACATATTTTCTCACGTGTTTCTTGTGATTCACTTTCGCTATTAGGCTATCATACTTTGTAATGTTACTTATTCTTTGATATTCTTTCATGATGCTATTTTAAGAATTCACCTAAAATAAATAATTCCGATAATATTTTGAAAAAAAAAAAAAAAGAGATTCAAATGTTGAGATGTTGTTGCTACACCCAATGCGATTCTTTGATATTCCGGCCAATCACACTGACACTCTAACCCTAAATTTGAAACTATCATAAAATTACAATAGAAACAAAAACTTTATTTTAAAAGTGTGATAATTTATTGCCTAAAAATTGAGGGAAATACAAAAAAGAGCAAGATCTTTTGCCATACTGCAGCTATCCATAATAATAAATAAATATTTGTTATAACGTTGAAAAAGAGTCATACAAACTATTAGCTTAAAATAAATTGTCCTATTTTGTAAACACATGCACATTAAGACAACCCAAAAAGGCTTCTATGACGTCACAAACGGCCCTTATTTCATCTGCTTTGGTCTGGTTTAGCATCTTAATTTAACAAGAGAAGCAGTATTTTAGAGCCTATTGTTTGTAAAGCAATTTTAAGTGAGCTACAGACGCTACTTTCACAACAAAGAAACATACAAACGGTAATTTTCAATTTCCAAATTTGAATTACGTAAAAACGCTTTAAAAATAAAATAAAAACAAATAGTTTGTAGTAATGGACCCGAGGTTTATTTTCTTCAAACCCCAGGTACGTAAAAAGGGAATACATTCAAGATAAAAAAACAAGCAAAGGCAGAGACATTAATGGTGATAAACAATTAGACTTTAATGAGATCAGTCATATCAACACATACAGTAAAAATTAATACAAGCACTATCCAGTTAGTGAAGCTTTAGGTTAAATGTGAATCCCTAACTTGACAACTTCTAAGCGAGCTATCTAGTGTTCCCAATCTACAGATATTAAGGCGCCAAGCGCCAACATTAGTACAACACAGGCAAATCCCTGGTTATGCTTGGTATGGGTAGTCCCCCCATTAGATACACTAATGGCGTGTTAGTCAATAAACAATTACATTGACAAGAAAAACCTACACAATAAGTTAACCAGTTAACTGAGTAAAACAAACTATAAGACTTCCTATTGAGGAGGAAGACTACCCGTGCTAATGAGGCTAGCTTAATTTATTTCCATTCTGGTGCAATAGTTACAAGCTACACAGTGTTAGTTCCGGCTTTACATATTCCGGCTAAACTGTAGACAAAAGTTCCAATCCAGGGTTCTAAGCACAAAATGACCAGGCTAATAACCAATTGGTTCGAGGCAGACTCGAGGTTATCAAACCCGAGACGGTCCCTCTAAGGGACGATATCAAAAAATGTAACAAACGCGAGCCATGCCTGATGGGCAAGGAGACCCACAAGTTGAACAATAGTCATTTAATAACTCTAGAAACGCGAGCCATGCCTGATGGGCAAGGTGCTCCACAAGTTGAACAACAGTCATTAAATAACTCTAGAAACGTGAGCCATGCCTGATGGACAAGGTGCTCCACAAGTTGAACAACAGTCATTAAATAACTCTAGAAACGTGATCCCTGCCTGATGGGCAAGGTGATACACAAGTTGAACAACAAACATTAAATAGACCCACAAGTTGAACAACAACCATTAAATTAAACTACATCCATGGCGATAAGTGCCACCAAATAACTCTGAGAGAGCCGACCACACATAATAAGGCACACTGCCAGGCCTGGAACAACCTAAACAGCCCCTTTTGTCTGAAGGCACTGCTGACTACGACATGGTCGTGCAGGCCATGGAGTGGGACACACTACTACCCTAACTGTAGGTCTGAAGGACCCAGCATATATCAGTGACACAAAACATCACACAAGGCTAGCACTGCACGCCAGAAAGTTTAACACTAAACTACATTTACAAGAAACACCCAAAGGTGATAAAAGCTCTCTTGAATAAGCAAGTTAAGTTACTCCTAAAACCTAACCATGGCCATTACAGCCGTCTACTCCCTAACAATACTTGATTACAATACTGTGGAAGACTTCTTCCGCTGATCGGGCCAGTCCCTCGGTACCATCGTCCCTTCCTCGTGAATGAGTCTTGGTCGACGATAAGCTCGATGTGTTGTTCCCTGGGATAGCGATGTAGTAATGAACTTGACTGGTATCCTGGGTTAATGATGTAGTAGTGAACATTTTGTCCAGCCAGCCACGGTGTCTTATAGTACCAGAGCTCGGCGCACCATATAAGAGTAGTGGGGGGGGGATGACGTCCCATGAAGCTTACTT
>CABFWO010000278.1:127055-190800 GCA_902155825.1 Timema genevievae | reverse complement strand
GGGGGGGGGATGACGTCCCATGAATCTTACTTTGGCACGTAAGCCACAATCAGCGAACCCAGCGTGCGGCGCTCCACCCAGCTATTCTGTCAAATGAACCAAAGCTCGGCCCGGTGAAGTGCGGCGACAATGGCCAGGAGAATAGCAGGCGCTTCTAACGGAGCTCGTGTTCAGAGAAGTTGTTGTTGTGGCGAGGTATGCAACACAGACATGTATAGTTATGAGAATATTTTCAGCAATCCATGTGCTTTTTATTTTAAGACCTTTATCGGTGGCAGGTGCTTTGGGTTGTACGGGACTTAGCTAATTAGCCCGCTAAAGTAAAAGTTTTGACTGCCAATAGCGACAGCAACTTTACAAATGGTATTGCAGATTATATGGATTGGAGAATGGATACATGAGAGTAGATCTGGTAGCTTTTAACAACTGTAACTTATCTAAACTTATACCGTAGGTGGGATATAAGTTACCTGGGGTAACGTTGAGTAAGACTCCTTTTTTGTAGCAATTGATATCATGCTATCACCCCCATCATTGTTACAACTAATGAAATGGCTATTTTTTTTGTAATGCTTTTCCTTAAATAACAATAAATAATCAACGAATTTATTAATATTTAAAACAAGTATGAAAAACTTTGGTGGCTGAATGGTCTAAGATTCTAAGGTGTCAGTCTGGCAATAGACTAATCCACCGATGACTGGAATATCGGAGTTCTTTTTCATTGGAATGTATTGAGGGTAGTTCTTTCCTATATGGTTTCTCCTCTCTCCCTCCTTACAAATACAGGTTCGTACACCTACTCTAGTTTCAACCTTTCTCAACACTAAACCATTAGCGTAATTAGTACATAGGCATGTATCCCTAACGGGTAGTAAGGGGATCTACGTGTCATTTTTCAACAAAATTATACACTATCGGGTTTTGTTATTATCTTGTTCCCAATTGTCTCTACTTTACACTTATTACTTCCAGAATTAATTAATTAATATGAGTTTTACGCAATTATTTTGTGAAATCATACTAGAATATTTTCTTTTATATATTTTCTCTTGAAGCTATAAATACTCAATTATTAAATTGGAATTTTTTTATGTTTAAATGAGTGAATCTCTTTTCATTCTAAGAATCAAATAGGTGAAGCTATTATTTATGCTCTTTAGTGAGAAATTCTCCATCTAGATATCATATTATAAAAATTGAAAAATGAGATCTGGACACGGGAATCGAAAAATATGAGTGAAGAATGTCCATTGAAACTGGACGGTTCCTGGATAGCTCAGTGGTAGAGCATTGGCGTACTAAGCCAAAGGTCCCAGTAGTCCAGGTAAGATAGTTTTTTCTTAAATTAAATTAACCATACACTTTCTCAACGTGATAATTAGGAGAAAAGTCGTAGAAATTGAATGTATATGCTTTGGATTAAATCGGCTTATAACTAAAGTTAAAAAATTCATAATAGTGCTGAAAACTGGTATTTTCACTTTTAAGGTGTGAACAATTTTTTTTTTCAAAAAAACCAAAATTAGATCGTGATAGCGCTTAAAAAGACAAAAAATGAACCCTAGTCGATTGAAATCGGCTTACAACTTTTTTCAATAAAAAAACTGTATAAAACTACCATTTTTTGACATTTAATAACAGGGGTTGTATTTGTCACAGGAACTTATTTTGGGGCTTAAATTGTAGCTCTTGTTGGTATATACATACAATAAGAATTTTGTGAAAATATAATAATAACTGTTTGTGGAAATCGTTAGTATTTAAAAACAGTTGTTCCCGATAAATGGCTTGGAAGTGGCCAATAATGGTCATAGAATGACTTTTCAAAGCGCTATTTGTTTGCGAAGAGTTTATCTACAACCCCCATATAATGAAATGTAAGCAGGGTCCGATTTAATACCTAAAAAACGCGTCTGAAACCGGAGTGTTTGTTGCTTCGGGCGCTTGGGCGTGTGAGCGGAAGAGAAGTGGTGATGTGGTGGGGGAAGTGTCTCTGGCAGCCGGGCTTCTTGCGTTTTAAAGTTGGGTATCTCGCCGAAATATTAATAGTGGGAATATTATTGACGCATAAGAAGCAAATGGTGAATGGCTATTTTTGACGATTCATATAGGCATGGTATTATTTGCAATAAAAAAAAAATCGAAACAGTGATATTGTCTCAGTGTTTTGGGAACTTATGCGTCAATAATATGCCCACTATAAATATTTAGTCGAGATACCCCACTTTAAAACGCAAGAAAACCGGCCGCCAGAGAGGCTCCCTCCACAACGTCGACACTTCTCCGCTCGCACACCCGAAGGAACAAACACCCCAGAGTTCAGACGCGTTTTTTAGGTATTAAATCGGACCCTACTTACATTTAATTGTATGGGGGTTGTAGATAAATTCTTCTCGAACAAATAGCGCTTTGAAAAATCACTCTATGACCATTATTGGCCGCTTCCAAGCAGTTTTTCGGGAACACCTGTTTTTACATACATGCGATTTCCGCAAAATGTTATGATTATTTTTGCAAAAAATCTTCATTTTAGGTAGGCAACAACAAGAGCTACAATTCCCAAGAAAATTACAATCCCTGTTATTAAATGCCAAAAAATGGCTATTTTTCATGGTTTTTATTTTTTATTGAAAAAAGTTTTGAACCGATTTCAATTGACTAGGGCTCATTTTTTGTCTTTTTAGGCGCTATCACGGGCTAGTTTTTGTTTTTCGAAAAAAATATTTTCACACCTTAAAAGTGAAAATACCAGTTTTCGGCACTTTTATGAAATTTTTAACGTAAAATCTACAAGCCGACTTAGTCCAAAGTATATACATTCAATTTCTACGATTTTTCTCCTAATTATCACGTTGAGAAAGTGGATGGTTAATTTATTTTAAGAAATGAAAGTTTTTCCGCTATCTTGCCTGGACTACGGGTTCGATTCCCGTGTCCAGGTGTCATTTTTCAATTTTCAGAATATGATATCCAGTTGGAGAATTTCCCACTAAAAAGGATAAATAATAGCTTCAGCTAATTGATTCTTAAATAAGCAATCCCTTACAATTATAATAACTGTACAAGTGGCAGCAATAAGCCAACTACCGAGTCGAAAGTGGCTGCGTTATCTAATAGCTCGTGATCTTAATAAAATCACACATTTGTAGCCGACCATTTCCGCACGTACATCATAGATTCTGTCTTAAAATATGAGTGAAGAATGACCCTGGCACGGGACGATTCCTGGATAGCTCAGTGGTAGAGCATTGACGTACTAAGACAAAGGTGCCGAGTTTGATTCCTCTTTCCAGTTGTCATTTTTCAATTTTCAAAATCTTTTCAGTCTGTTGGTTTTGTTGTTGGCATAAAACAAAACAGTTTGTTTATATTATTTTTATATTGGAGAGGAACGGTGAAATACTTGTGGTTTAGATACTGATTTGAATCATACAAGTTGACAAATATTTATAAAATGGACAAAATAAAGAAGTCTTATGCCAGAAAAATATTTGGTGTTAATCAATTTACAATATTTATTTTAACATATACTTCATATGATGAGAATACAGTTCATTTGACTGAAAATATGTGTACCTCTTACGATGCAAATTTAGATGGAAATTTGAATAGTTCTTATCCTGCTTCAGGAAGAAAATCGCGCTACATGGAAATGTGAGATAAGAAAAATTATTTTTTGGTTAAAAACATAGTTGAGGAAATTTTAGTAAAAATCTTTTTCAAAGTGTGAACTGTGGCTTAGAAGACTCTTTGAACTCTGTGAGATTACTGTCAAACGAAATATTCTAGAATCATCGTTGGAGATTGTTTGTAAGTATTGTATTTACTCATGTGAATTTTATACTTATAAGAAAACAGATATACATCATCACTGATGTAGATTTGATATCAGTGTATGGTTTAAGAAGTGTAGGTAAAAGCAACTCTCCAGGTCAAACTTCATGTGCTATAATGAATTTATCTCAACCTCCTGGTAAATATTTAAATACAATAAATTCTTGGGTAGCTGTGAGAAAAGTGTATCTAATGACTCTATGTATAGGCCTTAGCAGGAGGCATTCAGTGAAAATGGCAATGACATAAATATTGCTGCCACATTATATGGAAGTTGGCAAAAACAAGGTCTTATGTCATTGAATGGTGTAACAGCTACATTGTGGACCCAGGTACATTTCTTGATGTCAAATGTTTGTCTAAATACTGTCAAGGCTTACAATATCATAAAATGGCCCCCTTTGATAGCCGCATGGTTTTAGGCACCATTCTCACAATAGACTGGCTGCCAATGAAAAGGAGATCAGGGCTCATTCCTATTTGGGTGCAAGGAGGGTGTTATTTCCTAAATGGTTTTCCATTCTTATTCTACGTAAATGGGAGTGGATCTCCTATAAATTCAACCTTCCTTTTCCCTAGCGAATTAGAATAATAACAAATGAGCTTATAACCAGAAAGAATAGTAAGACGTGATGCTAAAAAAATCCCTTAATGATATTTTCTAAAGAGACAATTGTAAGAACAATTATAGCGATATGGGTGGGGGGATGGAAGTCAATGGAGCACTGGCAATTTTTGAGCACTCCAAAGATAAGATTGGTTTAAGGTATATTAATACTTGGGAAGTGGGGACATCAATGCATATAAAGCTGTGTGTGACATCAAGTGATATGACACTTTAGTGATGGCAAAGTTGGAATTTATAGTTCATGTACAGAACCGAATAGATTCACGTTTAAGTGCGGGTTTACACATGCTTTTTACGGCGGTTGTTGCTGCGGTGCGGTAACGGAGCAGAAGAGAACACGGTGATTGCAGTGTGGTGGTTCCCACATGCACCGGTGCCTTGTTTCGCCAGCCGTTGGAGATTTCCGATGGACGATTGTTGCGTCGTCAAAGTCAACGGTACCGTTGAAGGGAGGGGCAGAAGACAAAGAATCAAACGGAGCTGGTCCCACACAACTCTCTCGACGGCCGTCGGTGAACAACTTCCATACATTTTTCTTTTAAACAAGTTTCCTTAAGCAATTTTTTTCGCCAATGATTATGATAAACTAATAGCATTAGTGCAAGATAAACCTCCGCTTTGGGACAACTGCCGCAACCTTTTTAAAGACCGTACGGAAAAAGAAGAGTGCTGGGTGGAATTAGCAGGAGGACTTGTGGAAAAACTGGAAGAATTGTCTGCATTTGAGAAAAACAACTAACTTAAGTAGTAAATGTTTTTATCTATTATCATATATATTAGTGTTATACAGTAATATTAGTAATTGGCTCATGTACCTGGCGTTGCCCGGGAATTTTTAGAGTTAAAACATTTTTTAAAAGTAAAAAATGAAGTAAGGTAAAGAAATC
This sequence comes from Timema genevievae, assembly GCA_902155825.1. NCBI lineage: Eukaryota > Metazoa > Arthropoda > Insecta > Phasmatodea > Timematidae > Timema > Timema genevievae. The sequence continues at coordinate 185,448 of CABFWO010000278.1, read as the reverse complement.
ATTGTATTAGTTCTAAACTTGACTTAGAAAAGTTATATTTAGTTTTTGGGCATTTTAACTTAAAAATTGTATTGAACCGTCCTTTAATCGGGCTATAGTTTATGTTTTTTTTTAAATTAACTGAAAAATTAAAGAGTTACGTGTGATAAAAATAACAGAAAATATCAGAAAAAAATTTATAATCACCAGACGTAATTAAAAAAAGTGTTTTAGAAATAAAATATATTTTTTATATATCAATATTAGTAATTACATAATTATGTTTTTGAGTTCATAAGCTTGTTCTTAATTAATTAATTAGAAACAGAAAATTTTTATAGATTTGTTTAACACAGAAAATAACAGTTTGCAAGGAAATGTTGATGAACTTAATGTAAGTATAAATAAAAAATAATGCACATGATTATGATTTGTGGAATTCAAACAGTTTTCTAGAACATATAGGGTCTTTGAAATGAGAATGCTCCTGGCCCCATGAAGTAGTCGGCAAAAAATTATCTAATTTCCGTCCTTGGTGTAGGCCATTACGTCTAAAGTTACTTACATACACGAACGGATGTGATTCACTCTCCTCAAAATTAAGATGGCTGTCAATATTGTCTGGGTGCAATAGTATTGGGGTATTCAAAACTCGCCATTTATTAGCGAGTACACCGAATGCACATTCCACGTACCTCCTACACTGAGATAATCTGTAATTAAAAACCCTCCGGTGTGAATCAAGATTACGTTGTGGGTAAGGACGAAGAAGATTTTTGTGAAGCCTGAAAGCTTCATCACCAACCATGACAAAAAGCTATGGGTCAGAATCGGTATTCAGCAAACATCTTGGGGGTGGAAGATTCAACTGTTCCGAAAACAATATTTTACCAAGAACGCCATCTCGAAAAACTGTATAATCCCCTTCTTGACCATATGTCCCAAAGACTATTCCAATAAAACAGAGGTTAGTGTCAGCAACTGCCATCAGCACGACTGAGCAGTATTTTTATAGTTAAAAAACTTTGAACCAGACCCTGAAGGTTTAATACATCGTATGTGCTTCCCGTCAACTGCGCCATCACAGCTCGTAAAATCAGTCTTTATGTTGAAATTTTCAGTGATGTCTATCCACTGTTCTTCCGTTGATTCAGGCATTTATAGATGTTTTAAGCAATCCCAGATTACTTGGCATATTTCAACAACAACTTTTGAAAAAGTCGTTTTTCCAACAAAGTATTCGAGATGAATAGAGGCGTAGGTACTTCCAATTCCCAGGTACCTGCAACAAGGAAAATGCAATGACCATAGTGTCACTTCAGAGCTGCCGTAAATAAGCCCTTTGCGTTATCCATCAGAATTAGAAATTTTTAAAAACTATTTATTTAAGCCCGTTTTTTTCACATTAGACAAAAAATTAATCAAATAAAAATTCTTTAAAATTAAATTTTATCTAAAGAAAATATTAGAATTTTTGTCTTTTATATTTCATCTAGTTAGTTATCACTAGGCATAGAATTTTAATGTGATTAAAAATCTAAAATATGTACACAATTACGTATTCATTATTTGAACAATATTTTTAAAAATATGTAAAAAAGTTAAAATATATAAAGTAAATTACGTTAAAAAATCTTAGAATTATTAAGATTTGAGAATGAAATAAATTTACGTGGAAACAAATAGATAGAAAAGCAATTATCAAGTATTTAGAATATATTGATGTTTGTTTCGTTTGTTGTAGTTGCCAAAATCAAGAACCAATGGGGAAATATACGAGACAATTTCGTCCGTTCATTGAATACAGGGATAAGCGGCGCGCCAGGTGGAAAATGCAAGAAATATGTGTTTGCCGATGCTCTTGAATTTACTAAGAATTCCTTAGAAAAAAGAAGGTGAGATGAGAGGATAGTCTCCGTATAAAACCAGCCTACATCTACATTTCTACAGTGTGTTTATTTCTTTTTTTTTTCAGCACAACTGGTAACTTAGAAGAACCTGACGAAGATACATCAGAATTCCCCTCTGAGTCTCTAATCGAGTTTCCTCTAACCACCATCACCACCACCTACCTTCATCCTGAATCCCCTGCAACCTTCAAAACTCCTCGATCCTTAAAAAAGCCGTTTCCAATTACAAAATTTCAGTCTGAATTAGTAGCAAAACTGGAGAGTTCCAAAGACTGTGGCGATCCTGATAAATTATATCTATTATCCTTGATTCCTTTTTATAAATCTTTAAAATAAATACAAAAACTCAAGTTCCAGCCACAAACTTTAAATGTCATGATGTCCGTAAAAGGAGGCCATCAACCCCCACAGCAAACTGACCATTATACGCTACATTCTTTTTCTCAACCCTCTCCCTATCAAGGACCGTCACATTCTTCACCTGTACCTCCGTCCACACAACTATTTTCCAGTCTACCCCACCCCTATCAAAATCCTCTTTTTTTGGCTTTAACCTCTCAATATGTCTTCCAACCATTAACATTTTCTTCATCCCACTACCAATCCTCACCCTCATACACGCCTTCTTCCCACTCTAAGACTAGTATGGCCTCATTTGTGTTGTCCCCTCTTCCTCCGTATTTCTTCATAACATTTCCAGAATCTTTTTGAGGCTTCTCTCTCTTTGTTGTACGTATGCACACAGAATATTCTTACTGACCGTGGCTCATCTAGTGAATCTGATGCCTCCTCCATGCACACTAGTAATAAGCGTTTTCTATACGCGTTCATAATTGCAGTTCAAACGAAAGCACAGGAATATACAGACTACTGGTTGTCAAGACGAGACAAGGTCAGGGGGAGGTCTCTCCCACCCTTACACACTGTGGTATCGCATTATGTGGGAACAAGGAGAAAATTCAACGACCGTTGACCCTACCGCAGCAACGGCCGTCGAGCACCGGCATGTGCAAGCCAGGCCTAGGGAGGATAAAAGCACAATACAAGGGACACAAACTAGAAGATGGTAAATCATTATCAGGACGTGGAATGTTCACTGTTGCTCAAATTAATCTGATACAAACATATTATCGCTTTGCATTTAGAAGGAATAATGACAGTTTAGAGAAGATAAGGAAATTTGTGTGGGAAACACATATCCACAAGATTTATACTGACGACAAGCCGCAGCATGAAATGTGCCCAAATGATATGAACTCCTGGTGTAAATATAATGTTTCCCAATTACTAGGAAAGAAAACAAACATCTTAATTCATTACCTATGGTATTATTAAAGCAATAAAGCCTTTATACAGAGATCTGTCAAACAAATATCTCTTGAAATGCTTGCGTGACAAGACCCAAAATCCGAGTGAGTGTTTCAACAGCCTGGTATCGTTTTGGTTACCAAATACAGTTTTCATAGAACTTGACACAATGAAACTAGGTGTTTATGATTCAGTCATAACATTTAATTATGTTGAACTGTGCAAAGTAAAAAATCTTCAAAAATGGTGTGGATCTGCTGTTGTAAATGCTGTGTCGGGACTACAAGCACAAGATAAGAGGTGGCATAAAGAGGCTGAAAAAATCTACATTAGCATTAGGTAAAAAGGCAAGACAGCTTATAAGAACTTTAAAAGGGACATTGAAAGAATAAAATCCTGATAATCCTATCTACGAAGCTGGTCAACATTGATGAATATCCCTCAAGTAGGACGTGGTGACAGGAAATCTTTAACAACCAGAACTAATATCACTTTCTTAATGTGATTTATCCAAAAATAGGTAAACTTATTTAAAAAAGGGTTCAAAATATTTGAATGAATTTTTAGGACTAGATTATGAACGTGTTACAAATACAGTGAATCTATTATTTTTCATTTAAAGTTTACAAAATAATTTGAAAAAATTATTGTATATATTATTTTGTCAAATTAAAAAACTTCAATTTTTTTTAAATGACTATCACTCAATCGTATTAAGTATTATTATTATTATTATTAGCACCGCGTCTTACTACCCGTTCGGGTTATACGCACTTACGCTAATGTGCGATGGTGAGATGAAATGGAGGACCTACAGTTTAACGTGGAATCCGAACCACGGTGGAGGCCTGGCATTCCTCACATTCACAAGTTGTGATTAATACACATCTTGTCAGAGGTGAAGGAAGGGTTTGGCAATCAGATAAATCTGTGCCGGAACCGAGGATTGAACTCCGGACCCATAGCACAGAAGTCTGACACCTTACCCCTAGACCACCAAGTCATCCTCGTATTAAATAAATAATTGTTAGTTTCATCGGAATAGCAAGGAACTCAAATATTACCATTAATAATATGGTTGTAATATCTTGATTGATTCTGGATATAATGAAATTTGGCAGTTTGACACGGTAAAGATGGGGAGGAACTGGACGCAAAGTGCACATGAAAATCAGAATGCTAAATACATAGCATACATTTGTAACAGGAACAGCTAGATGCTATGGTTATAAACTACTGGGTGACCTGGTGGTCTAGGGGTAAGGTGTCGGACTTCTGTGCTGAGGGTCCGGGGTTCAATCCTCGGCTCCGGCCAAGATTTATCTGATTCCCAAACCCTTCCTTCACCTCTGACGAGATGTGTATTAATCACAACTTGTGAATGTGAGGAATGCCAGGCCTCCACCGTGGTTCGGATTCCACGTTAAACTGTAGGTCCTCCATTTCATCTCACCATCGCACATTAGCGTAAGTGCGTATAACCCGAACGGGTAGTAAGACGCGGTGCTTATAATAATAATAATATAAACTACTTTTTAACGAATTTCTTGGGTTTTACCAAGAAGGGCTATTTGAGAGTTTATCCCCCCTCCTCCCTAAAACATGTAGTATTTGGTATCCCTTTGTGTATTACTCTTCAAAGTTTAGACTAGTAGCTTATTAGAGTTTTATAAATTCGTAAAAATTACAGCCCTAGTTATTTTCCAAAAAAAAAACTTAAAATCTCAAAAAGATTGATTAAATATTTAAAAAATCCGTTTATATCTGCTTGGGGTCTTTACCACAAGCCACCAAAGTTATGACATCCCGTCCTCAAAATAGATGTCTGTGTACAACCCTTCGTATTTCTATTATTTAATTATGATGCTAAAGATAAATAAATATATTGTTTTCTTAAAATATTGCTATAACACCTTCTACACGAATAGAGGGGATTATACTACTATTTATACTACTACTACCACCAATATTATTATTACAAACAATAATAATTATAGTAATAATGATGACAATGATGATGAAAATAGTAATAATAATAATAATAATAATAATAATAATAATAATATTTTCAATTAAATATAAATTTCGTTTAATCTAGTTCTGGCTAACAGTCGTGAGACCTATAATAATAGGACAGTACTGAAAAGTAAAAAAGTAACTAATAGATGAGCATAAATACATAGTGAAATAAAATAAAATAAACAATTATAGCTAAATAATTATAATTACAGAAAAATATTTACCTAAAAATAAAAAAAAATTAATGATAGTAAAAATCAAATAAAGAAATTTGGTAAAAGTATAAGCATTTAAAATGCAATGACATAATTTAAAAATAAAAAAATAAACAAAAACACAAAAGTAATATAATTTTAAATGTTTGAGGTAGAGCATCCAAGCAGCAACAATTTTACAATGAACGTTTTCCAATATAAGAAAGTCAATTAAGGTAATGGAAATCCTTGAAACACTTGCATATTCTAGCTTAGATCTAACCAAAGTAGAGTAATCTATAAATTACAGTCAACTTTTTTAAGTGAAGAGGTAATAATTTTAATAAGTCCAAGTAATTTCAATGGTCAACACGATAGTTAAAGTAAAGTATATTGTCCAGGAGAACACCTAGATCATTAATATAAAGGGAGCGAAAAATGTTATCATTGACCAATTTATAAGTAAAAAATATAGGGTTAGTTCTCTTAGTAAAAGATTAGGTTTAGTTCTTTAATTTATTAGTAGATATTCCATTTTCTAGAAAACATTGTAAACCATTATATCGTTTTGTAAGTTTATACAATCTGCAATTGATTTGAAACTTTTAAATAGTTTTACAACATCCTCGAATAGTGGATAACTAGATGAATTTAAGAATTTACCAATGTCATCAACAAACACATTAAAGAGAAGAGGTTCTAAATATGATCTCTGAAGTATACCACAAGGGGCTAAAAATGGTTTGGAGGTGTGCGAATTTATTTTAATGGCAAATGATATTTCATGCAAATAACTATTAAACCAATTTACTTAGGAAATAAATAGAGCAAATTCCCAAGTTTCGAGAGAGCAATATTATGCTGACACAAGCCGAAAGCCTTACAAAATAAATAGCATCAACCTGGCCTTAGGTACAGACTTGAGGAGCAACATGTCCCAGAAATTCTACTAAATTTGTGATAGTAGATTTATTTTTTCTGAAGCCTTGTTGATTTTCTGTGAGTTTACTCTTTAGGTGTCAGAAAGTATGGTCATGTATTATTTTTTAGAATACTTTAGAGAACGTATTTAATGGAGAAATAGGTCTATAAATACAAACATTTGTATTTGACCCTTTTTTCTATAAATAGGTATGACTTGTTATGATATGGAGTGTTTCCATTTGAGGAGAAAAGTTTAATTTGACAGGCCAATAATAAAGATAATAATAAAGGGCTAATAAAGGGCAGATAATGTTGTCACAGCAAATAAAAATAAAGCTTGAAAGTTTCATCTGACTCAGAAGATCTAGATGCACTCATCATTTAATAGAAATAGCAACATCCACGGTTGTAATATGGCACTGATACAAGGACACGCTAGCTTCAACTACGAATCAGGGCAAGACAGGTATGGCAGAACTTATATATGGATATACGGAATAAAATTAGGTCCCAAACTCATTTACAGTTAATAATGGATTCTTCATAGTTTTGCCATTCATTTCTAGGTTTGACGATTAATTTTGATATTAATTTTTATTGAGTTCATTCAAATGGCTTTATATATTGCTACAATTGTTTTAAATAATTATATATAATAACGATAATAATATACGATTTAAGTGTTATTTTTTAGTTTTAGCCCTTTTTTACTACCTTTTCACACAAAAATGTAATAATTACGCTAATGAGTTAGATATTAGGAATTTTTAGTTGATATAAATTGTACCAGCATTTTCTGGAAGGAGATTGGAAAGCCATTTAGTAAAAACCACCTTCATTACAACCAAACAGGATTTGAAACCCGATCTCTCTATCATTGGCAGTCTAGTCTTTTGCCAAAATGGCGCCTTATACAATGCTGTTACCTAAACAGATTTTAGCTTAGCCGATATCCATGGTAGGGCAGAAAGTACTGTCACATTTAATTGCACTATACCTTTAAAATATTTACTACTAATTGCTCAAAATTAAACTTAATGAAACAACAAATTTACAGTTTTTACATATCCTTGAACTATTCATTAAAAAAACCCAATATTTTTATTATGGCCACCATTAAATGCAATACACTGTTGTTTGCGATCCTCAAAACTTGACATGACTTTGCGCAATGTCTATTGTCGAATTGATTCAGCTTCTACCACAATTCTTTAAGCTCCTATATTGTTCTTGAGTGAATCACGTATATTAAACATGACTCTTTAGCATAGTCCACAATAAAAAAAAGTACGGAGCTGTTAAGAGAAGTGAGCGTGGACTGTGGCGGCCAGGCGATGTCCCCAAATTGTGAAAAAAGCTGCCCATGAAATAATTTGGTAAGCACTTCCTTTGATGTTCGACCTTCCAACCCCTGAACTGCAACGTGATTTAATGGATACTGACAACATGTGTGTGTGTGATCTTATTAACCATAGATACATTTAATTTACTGTATTAATAAAATTATAGGAAGACTAGTTTTAGTTGAACTAAAACAGAGACTGGGTTCGAAATAGAGGATATTAGAGTAGTTTGTTGTGAAGACTACCTTTGAATATTGTCCTGATCAGGATATACAAGTGAATTTCTGGTAGTGTTGGTCTTAAATTGCGTGCGCTCTTCTCAATAATTAATTATTTGACAGGAGGAGTTCTCCTAAACACTCGCATTTCCACAAATGTATAATATAAAAAACACACCGATTGAATCTATTTAATATATATATAAATATCATCACACTGAATCTGTTAACACGGAGTCTATAATAAATTGATTTCCAGCGAGAAATAGTGAGATAGATTCACCGAGATTTGACCTTAAGAGAATATTTTACATCACTACAGAGTAAGAGAGAGCGTGTGTTAGGTACAAATTGATACGGAAAAATGAATACAGTTTATTTGAATACAGAAAGAATCACTATACAGAGACCATTAAAATACTATTGTCTCACAAATATCCAAAGTCAATACAATCTACCATTTCAACAGTAAAAATCTTGTTTACAAAAGTCTCTAAGCAACGCAAAACATTGTTATCCAATGCCAACTTGAGTTCTGTTTCTAACAGCTTGGGTTGCAGAGCTGTGACTTGCCGGGACGAATTATCAACAGCAGACTGGTGTTAAACAAAAGAACAAATGCTACCGAAATAGCATGCTTCCCGATAAGGGGTGGCAATTTCTCAGAACTCTGGCGTCATGTAGAGAAGAATAAAGGGAAAATAGGGAAGGAAATATCCAGTCAACAGTAAATATCAAGACGTAGCTTTTCTATGGGAAACCAACAAATAAATATATGTTCAACAACGTGGGTCCAGAAAGATAGTGAGTGCAACGACCCACACAGCCCGAACATCGGCCTACTCCGACCAACTACTCTCCAGCCGGCCGTCTAACTTGATCACAACCCAGGCGGCCGGCGTGAACTTTTTCTAGTGAGGCATGTTAAAGAGTCATGTTTACCTGACTCGCCCATGAGCAATTCAGTAACGTAAACCAATTCAACAAGAGACATTACGCAAAGTCATATAAAGTTCTTAGACACACAACAATGTATTACATATAATGGTGTTCATCTTAAAGACGTTGTTTTAAAAAAAAATCATTCAAACACGCCCCGGTGGCATAGTTAGCTGACGCACTAGTTTCATGTTAAGCTAGACTGTCGATAACGGGGAAATCGAGGTTCGAATCTCGCTAGGCTAAAGTGGGGGTGGTTTTTCCTAAATGTTTTTCCACTTTAGCTCCGAGCAAATGTGGGTTCACTTACTCTAAATTCAACCTTCCCCATTACTAACCCATTATTGTAGTTAGTACTTAAGCGTACAGCCCAAAAGTTTAGTAGGGCGTGGTGCTAAATTAGTAAGTTCAGGTGTTATTTTTCAATTTAAAGAATATGTTAATAAATGTGTAAACACTTTCTGCCCCACCCTAGAGTACCTGCAAGTTTATATAATTATAATCGATTCAATTCCTGACAGGAATAAAAATGTATCCTTTGTCGATGAGATTTTATTTTCATTCGAAGAGAGGCCACCAGTGAACGGGCATCTGAATGGAGTTGTACTTGCTATCGTGAAAACCTTATTTGGTGATTGAATGGCTTAAGGCAGGCGTTCCCAAACATATAGACTGAAGCTCTTGCACCTGAAAAAAAACATATTTAAGTCCTCATAAAAAGTGTACACTAATATTATGTTCATGCGATAACGATAGTTAAATTCTACAGGTAGGCCAATGAAAGTATTAGAGAAACGTAAAACATCAGATGTTCTGGCCCTCCCTTTAGCAAATGTTTGTATTTATATAAGAAAATAATCGGCAATCTCAATCACTGATGATATTTTATACCGTGAAAACAAATAAACAATATTCTAAAATTGCCTCTCGAAGACGAAGATAACTATGGCGGAGTATGGTTTTAAAAGCGCTGGTCTAATGATTTACCCTCACAATAGAATGGCCTTTCGATGATGGTGAGATAGGGGTTCGAATACCAGTCAGGTGTACCTACGTTTATTTTTCTGTAACTGTTTTCATTTTTCCTTCGCAAATATTGGAGTACACTTGATCTAAAATTCAAACCTCCACATCCCTTACACATTAGCTTAATTCTTTCATACTTTTATAACTTGAACGGTTAGTAAGCCGCGGAGATGTGAAAAAAATGATCTCGTGAGAGGGGCACGTAGGCCAATGAGCTTACTCCTTCCCCTACTCAGAAGGTGCCACAGAGATATTGAAGTTGTATCGCTCTTACACGCACATAGACACAAGAAAGTTGTTTCCGTCCATTCGGTCTTCCTAAAGGGTCTACTATTAACGTCCTGAGTTCAATTTCCCCCCTCTCACAATATTCTTAGACATGCGATAGGTCCTCGGGCAAGTCCGCCACGCTGAAGCAGCTCTGGCCTTGCCCAACGGCTGCCTCTAGCGAAGGTCATGCATCTCCAAGTCGAGTCTAATTAGAGACAGATATCCGTTGATTGAAACAGGAAAATATTTCCCGCGAATAGATAAAGAAATAAACCGCTTTAGTGGCTGCATGATCTAATAGGTTATTCTTGCTCTATATTGGACTGCCACTGACGGGAAAACTGGGGTTCAAATACCGGTCGGGAGCACAGAGACTATTTTTTTCTAATTATTGTTCCATACTCATTTCATGCCAATGTGGGTACACTTCCTAATAATTCAACCTTCCTCATCACCAACACATTAGCGTAATTTGTGCATAAACGTACAACCTGAATGGATAGTAAGAAGCATAACTAAAAATAAGAGCTTATTGTTAAAATTATTTAATACAAATATGTTTTCTTATTCAATCAATCTAAACAGAGTTGAAAAATTACACATCGATTCCTGAGTCCAGATGTAACTATGCCGAGTGATTAAACCAATATTTACTCTATTAATAATTTTAGAATATCTATTACCAGCATTGAAGTACCCGGCATTGTTCGGGAGAGGGTAAAAAGGTTAAAAAGGTGCAATACTGAAAAAAGAGTAATAGGCTCAAAAAAGTCAGTGTCTTCAAAAAATTTTTTTTTAAAAAAAGGTATAATGGTTGCGTAAAAAAGTAAGTAAAATTGGTTAAAGAAATGAAAAAAACTGATTAAATTAGTAATAAAGGGCAAAAAGAGTATTATTTTAGGGTAAAAAGGTTAAAAGCTTAAGAAGGATTGTAATTAAATACAGTCAAAATTATTTAATTTTTTTTACCGCATTTAACTTGTTTACAAACTATTAATTTTAATAATATAGATTTATAGTAATCTGTATTTTATTAAAGAATCAAATTGCCAAAGATATTATTTATGCTTTTAGTGAGGATTACTCCATCTAGATATCATATTCTTAAAATTGAAAAATGACACCTGGATAGAGGAATAAAGACCCGCACGTCAATCACAGACTCTGCCTTAAAATATGAGTGAAGAATGACCCTGAGTACGGGACGATTCCTGGATAGCTCAGTGGTTAGAGCATTGGCGTACTAAGCCAAAGGTCCGGGATTTAGTTCTCGTATCCAGGTTTGATTTTTGAATTTTCAGAATGTGTATTTTATTAGATTAACACTAAATGCCTGGTTATATATGTAATTAGTTAAGTATATATTATATATACATAAAGTTATGATTTTATACATACCTATATAGATTGGTTTAAATTTATAAAGAGACTTATATAAAATGGTATGTTTTTCAATTATATTTTTCTAGTATGTATATAAATATATGCATATAATATACATATTTTGTTTTGGTAAATTTCATCTCTCACATTCCACAAAAAATATTTTTTTCAGGAATAATAAAAACCATGGTTAAATGTGATCACCCCGACATTTATAAACGATTATTAATTTTACACACACCTCTACTGAATCTAGGAAGAACGAGCTATCTGGAGAGCAAAAGCCTATAAGCAAAATATCTTAAGATATCTGACTGAGATTTTAGTTTTAGCCTTACCGTTAACGGCACACTAAACAATACAAGATTGACTCCTTTATTTGGATGTCAGCTAAGCGAGTCTAAAGAACGTATGTAATAGGTGAGTAGGAAGGAAATTGACACCCGCTTCGGTGGCCGCATGGTCTAATGCGTTAATCTCGTGTTGGAATAGACTACCCAAGGCGGGGTATTGGTGCTCGATCCTGGTCGAGTGTTAAGGGGTTTTTCCTAAATGGTTTTCTACTCTCCCTCCATGACAGTGTGGGTGCACTTCATCTAAATTAAGCCTTCATAATATCTAACCCATTATTGAATTTAGTACATAGGCGTATAACCTGAACAAGTAGTAAGACGCGGTGATAAAAAAGTGAAGTGGCGTTGATTTTCCTGCTACTGGGCCGTCTGCACGAACGTAACCAATTAGAATGTGACTCAACGACACTCACTTCTCACTCTCCCTTACCTTTTACTCATCCTTTATCTCGTAAGAGTATAATCTGAAAGGGTAGTTAGACATGATACTAAAAAATAAAATAGATATAGCATACGGCTATTAGTATCTATCTATGGCGTTCCAAGCAGTCTCCCTGTGGTAAAAATAAAAAAAAATTCAACTTTGAACATTGTATAGTTTTGATTACAATGGAAATCTAACAAGATAGTAAACTAATAAGAAAAGTGTATGTGTAGAGATTTAAAAACTATAGATGGTTTATTAAAAAAAAGTTTACATTCAATAAAAGATTTTCACATAGTATTACACTTTTATATTATGTATTTATTAAAACACCATATGTAATGTCTGGTAATTAATTCAAACAATGTTTTAATGTTTTATAAATTCAAGATTAAGTAAGCTCAAAACATATATTATGAAGGTCAATAATTATATAATAAATTTTAAAAGTTGGAATTAATTTTTTTCACCAACAACATATTTAGAAGCTTTTTACATTATTGTAATGAAATAGAAAGAAAAATCTAAAAAAATCTTCATTATTTAATAGTTTTTCCAGCTAAATTAAAGCTTAATTTATGGTACGCTCAGGATATATTAAGATAATTTCATTTGCTTTACATGTTTCTTTATAAACCCATTAAGGATTAAAAAAAATACTGTGGGAATGTATAGCATCTAAAAAGAGTCTCCCGGAAAAGTGTAGCTCCACGATTCTTTCGTTTTACATTTCTTTCACCCCATTTTCTCGTATTTTGTCTGGTTTTATTGCTTCTTACAAGTCATTTCTCTCGACCCTCTTCCTGATAACAGCTGTTTTAGAGGGGAAGTCATTTAGAGGCGATCTCAAAACCTTAAACTAGAGTGGGGTTCTTTTTATGTAAACTTTGTTGTGTTTTTTATTAGAAGTGAGGTTAGGGGTAAACAAACTCACTGACCTAGCTCAACATAATTCTGTTATTTTCATTCATAAACAACAAATTTATCCTTATTTATTGTTGTGTACATCCACACTGGGAAACACACGGTACAAGGCATCACTCACGCTCCCACTAGTGGTAAATGTTCAAATAATCGCTGTGTATAATGAAGATGGATTTCTAAATGTAATTTATCAGTGTGAATTTAACATCCTCTATCCCAGATATTATGTGAATATTGTCTCCAATTACCTCCTCTTATTTTCTCAATGGACCAATCCATTGTATTAACAATGATTAAGGACTTTGTCTGCCTGTGACGTAACGGCCGGTCAAGTTAGGATTTCCCATATTTATGAATTTACGTTTTACTCAGATAGTTTTAAAGATATAATGTTGAAACAAAAACCATAAATTCTTAAATAATTCTAAATACAATCCTGCAGTACCACAACATTATTATTTTTATTTTCGGTAGTTTTTGTGATTTTTTTTTATAAATCGTCTACAACTTAGGCTCTTTGGCTTGGTCATAAATGGCCTGTAGGAATCTTCCTATCGGGAAGTTTATTAAAAAAGTACTGGATAGCATATGTCTATCTAGAATAGGAAACAAGTACTAGATTAAATTAAAAATCAAGTCAATGTTTTCAAGACGTAAATATTAAAGTGGATGTGTAAAATAATCAGAGGAATGAGAGAAATAGGTATCAATATATAGATAAGAGCCCTATCAGGATGAACTTATCACTTTCTTCCCTCTATTTATATTTTGTACATTAGCGTCTAAGTGTGATAATGCTTAGAGTGCTTAGGTGTTAAGTTAATATGCAACACTCTCATTAAAATAGCTTTGAAATCTCCAAGTAGGCAACGTCATTCAACTAAAGTATTTTTGTGTATGAATGTGAAAAACCATCTTTGGCCTGATAAATACCATTTATCAGCAAAAATTTGACCAGCCAAGTTAACAAATAGTTTATATATTTTAAAATGTGGATGTTACGATTAAACAACGGAATGGATCTACAAGTTTTAAAAACAAAAGAAAGTATTTTAGGCCAATTAGAAAATCACAACCCCTTTGATATATTATTTATTAAACCTATGTTATAGTTAATATATAGTAAGTGTGTTGAATACAAACCAGGATATTCTGGTTTATAGCTCGATCTATTTTGGTGGAGAAATTTCCCCCTGAGCAGTGGTTCTCCATTTTTCGTCCAAGGGAATGAAGGTGCTTTTTAATAATTTTTTTGATTTTCATCTCTCACCGATAATATCCCTGTAATCTGTGAGCTTGGCTCACTCAATGGATTATTTGATTACATATATGAGAGCTGTGAGATTTATTACTGTATTGAATTGAAAATGTAAAATTATGCGATTCATTTCAGTCTTTTTCCTTGGTTAGTAAATGTATGGTAAAGAATCTATGTAAGTTGTGTGTTCATTGTAGAATCTAGGCCTATTTATACCTAATAATTGAAGACTGTACATTAAATTCTACTATTGATGATTCAGTTTTGTTAGCGTATTTTTCCAGTATGGAGTAAACACAGAATGACTGACAGAAGAGATCAAGCAACCATTTTTTGATAAAGATTATTCTTTGAAATATACATTGACTATAAATATGAAAGCAAATAAAAAGTACATTATACAAATTAAACAACAACATACATTGATAAAATGATGTTTGCACATTAATCTAAAACTTCAATGTAAACGATATTCCTTTTAAGGAATCCTTCGTACCCGGATAGTTGCCCTTGTTCCGTGGTAGGTTATATTCTGATGTTTTTTATCTTGAGCTGAAGAAACACAGCTAAATGCAATATATAGCTGTCTATGGGTGAACACGCTTCCAAGGTGGGAGGGAGAGGGTGTGTCCCAGAGTTCCAGTGATGTCAGTGACCATTGTCTAGTACGGGGTCATTGGTTCCTAAATTTTCCACTGAGTATGGGATGTGCGTGGATACGCTCGAGTGACATAATGATTTTATGGGAGTCTTGCAAGATATGTTTATTCCCCATACAAATGGAAACTGAACCCTAACATGACTGCTGAATTTCCACTTTAAAATGAGGCTGACATATATAAGGTGTTAGCCTATTGACATGGTGTTGTACCTATTTTCTGGCCCCAGGATTTACCCTGCCATCCCTTGAAGCTGCAATGTATGACAGTACATTTGCTCGAAAACAATGCAAACTATATTTACCAAGGCATGGCCTAAATTAATTCATGTTTCGAATCAACATGATAACTGCATATTTTTCCAGTTGTGGGTGATGAGGTGGCAAACCTGATGTTGCTATAAAGTGCATGCGTTATATATGGGGATTCACCTTCTGTTTAGAGGAAGTTAATGCTTAAGTATTCTTCATCTGTTTCATTTATGAGGCTCAAGACTTCAGTGTTTATTTTATCATAGTTCTCATTAAAAGGATATAAAATAGGTTTAAATAAATAGGCAGGAGAGTTACAGTTTATGGTGTTTCCAAAAATATAAATTATCCATGATGACATTACTAGATATACGGATTATATTATCTACCATGCTAGAGATAATTTGGTTGAGCTCAAGTTATAATAACCATTTGGGAAGTTCCAGTTTTGATGGGTTTGCACATATGTTTTTTTGTCAGGCGAAGGATTTTCACAAATTGCTAGATTTTAGAAATATGAATGCAGAATTAAATTATTTTAATACTGCCACCACTAGTAACAACTGGAAGGACCTGTGGGAAATCACCTCTGAAAACAACTATTTTGCCGTTTTTTGTTGATTTGTCCTTCATTAGGTCCCTTAGAAAACGATAAATTCATTTGATTGCCAGTACCAGTAGCAGAGATGAAGGCTTCATTGATGAGTATTAGCTACGATTCTCTCAGGATATTAACGGTTTTTCCACATTCCAGAAGTCATGCTTCAATTCCAGTTAATGCCGATACCAAAACTATCTTACAACTAACTCTTGTAATGTTAATTAGGATGTTATGTATACATTTTTGCCACATTTTCCTTAGGCTTCCAAGAAAGACTGTTTGAGGGTTGTTCCTCTAGGCACTGCAAGCAGGCTTTTATTCATAGTTCGGGATTCATCATTGAGAGTGAATTTTATCCTCTTTGTTTGCGATCATATGAATGAAAGCTATTAGTTGGGCGCAATACTTCAATACGTGGAGCAGGTAAGCCAAGCTTAGCGCAGTAAAGTCTCTATAGAGAGCAACACTTTCTCATGATTTGGGTCACCAATTAAATTTTCCGTGGTCATGTTTAAATGAATTCCACAGGGCCTGAGGTAATGATGGTTGGAAGAAATAAGCCTAAATATGCAGAAACCATATAAGTTTGGCAGCATTTTAAATTCAGACATTTTTTGTAAGCTGGCATGACACTATTGTTTATTTTCGGCAATTCCTATTGCAACAGCTGCTTGATGGAATGTCGAGTTTATTACGCCGTTTACTGCTCTCAATTTCAACCTATCAACGTATCGGTGTTAAAATGTAGCGATTCCTTTCAAAACTGCGTTTCTATTGTTAGGATGTGTGTATGGAATATATCAATGGACGTTCTCCATTGTCTCTTCTGCAAATGCCTTAAGAACGTTTTTAGAGGATAATGTTTATTTCATAAATGGCGAACTTGGACTATGACTACCGCAAGGACCATGCACCATGAGTGGAGGACAATATTATGCATCTTTGGATACTGCGTGGGGTTGGGCAGTTCCACTAAAAGCACATCATATATGTATTCTTGTTCTCTTAGATTTGCTTAATTTTTGAGGGTAAGTATAATGTTGCTGTGGGATAGACCTCGTTTTTGGAACTCAATCACATATATATACGCCGTTATTTTGACAAACACATTTTGTTTAAAAAATATCTTTTAGAAATTTATTTTCGTTGTAAACGCGTGAGCTACAATTTCAGGATGATCAGCTAATTTTTCATGAGGACGCACATCAAATGCTATTTCAGAAAATTTGGAATTGCAGGTGAATATCAAGTAAATGATGATACTTTTGGACGATTGCCATAGCAGTCTGGTATTGCAGCTGCATATTACGTAGACTGTCTTGGGAAGTAGAGAGTAGAATTATAATTTTCTCTTCTAATAGTTCTTGTATGTGTGCAAGGGATAGTACGAAATCTTGTAGACCTTGAATTTTGTATCCAGGCAATGGTTTTGGTTGTCCCTTAAATATTGCAATCTCTTTGCTTCCACCCTGCAATATTGGTCTACTCAGAAATTTTGAAATTATTTTTGTGACTGATGAATGTGGTAGAAAGTTCCGTGAAATTAAGTCTTGATGAAACAAAGTGAAACATGGTTATTCTAGTGCGTTTATTTTGCTTGTGAGGACCATTGTGTGACAACTAAGGATCCCAACTGGGTTAACCTTTGGGAAATAGGAGGTGGTATATCATCGGACCACAATGAGAGCATAACGTTGACAGCATTTTTGGGCCACCTTGTCTATCATGCACAACAACATAAATAAAAAATCGTGGCAGCAGAATGTGAAATGATCTATGTTCTCTCTAATTCAAAATAGTAAGCTTTGCAACTGCTAAATGTGTGAATCATTAATGCAACAGTTTAGGAAACACGAGTTAAGGACAGTGTTTTTGCAGTTTTCATATCAAATTTTTTTTTGGTCAAATAAGTTTACAATATAAAATATAGTTTAATTTTATTCACATAGTGACATCCTGGAATTTAATGACAGTTTTATCTCTTTATTTAAAATTATTTTAATCAAATGCCACTATGATCCTGAAATATTCAATAACGGTGATTAATATCATTATGTAAAAAATATTTTACTTTAGGTTTCTACAGGGGAAATTTTTGATTTAATCTGGCTAATAGAAGTTTAGTTTAAAAAAAACTGCAAAAACACTGTCTTTAATTCGTGTTACCCACACTCCCATTTTAATCCTACGTAATCAGTAATAATGTTGTGTTCATCAATATAATAAGCTCTGAAGGGGAGGCTTTACTCATTCTGGTCCTAGCTCTGGCCGTTAGTGCACACTTGGATCCAGTTCTTTCTTTCACGATTTTTGGCTTGAACCGTGAACTATGTGTAATCACGGGTGGGCATGGTGAAAGCGGGTGGGCTTAAACAGGCACCACATATTCCTCTTATGTCTGTACATTGTTATATTAAATATATTTATATAGATAAAGAGAATTATATTGAGAGAATGTGAGAGTAAAAGAGATTATATGAGTGTGAGTTATTGCGAGATTGAGATTGCTAGGGATATAGATTGAGTGCGAGAGAGTGAATGTAAGAAAGTGAGTTAGAGAGAGTAAGCGAGTGAATGGGATCAAGTGATTGTGAGCAGGTTCTAGTGAGAAAGTGAGGTGTGAGAGGGATATAGTGAGAGAGAGAGAGTAGTAGGAAGAGTAGTAGAAAGACAAAAGCATTTCTTCTCATATAAAATATGTAAAAAATGTATGAAACTAGCGTCGTCTGATCATCAGATCTCTAAATAGGTGACATCATTAACTAGGGTATGGAAACATACAAGGTAGTGAGAAACACAATTTGCATTAGATAAAATGATTATTCTCCTCTAGGCGAGGTTCCATTTATACTTATGGTAAGTGTTCAAGACAGTCACCATGAATTTCGAGACAGGAGACAGTGCGTCCCATTAATATATTGTACATTCTGGCAATGGCAGTTATACAAGCGGCATACAATTTTACTTTTAAATTGAGAATATCCATAGAACACTCTGCCTATTTATGCTCCTTCAAGTGCGGATATAGAAACAAATCTAATGGGCTAAGACCAGACAACAGAGAAGTAAACACAACTGTCCAACCATGTTCAATACAATTTTTTTGGGCAAGTAATGTGTCATCACTCACGGGTATGCATCCCAAAATGTGGTGCTTATCCTGAGGCAACAAAATAAATATTGAAAAATATCACACTGTTGACACATTTTCCATTATCACTGGGAAATAACACTAGTACACTGAACTAATCCAAATTTGTAGCATATATAAACCTACAAGAACTTTCCTCACAATGTTTTCCCCTAAATTTGTTGCAAAGTGGATTGAATATCAATATAGACTGGTATCGTGTGGATTACGGACACTGTAATCTTCTCTGACGAGCCATATACATGACTTGGACGTTGCTCATTGCCATCCCTTGACTGGATATATTCCTTTATGAAAATACGGGTTACCTGATAATTGGTGTAAAATCATTTTAAAATATCTTCCTCAAGAAACACATAAAAATAATACCACCATCAAAAATTAAAAATATATAATTTTATGTAATAACTTTGAACCAATATTTAATTCAGTAAAATATGTAAAAATATGTCAAATTAAAACCAAAAATAAAGTCTTAAACAACACAATTAGCTGATATTTTGATATTCACATTTTTAATTGGAAGGATTAAAATATGTAATTAAATAAAAAATTTGAGCTGCACTTTGATTCTTACTTTGATACATACATACATACACACTTTAATATCTTCAACTTCCCAAATATCAGGGAAAATATTTTTCTTCCCTTTCCTTCAACCTATTCATATATAAAAAAATAAAAATAAAACTAGCACACAGAGGTAAATTTACTAATACTAGTATAATGTATCTTGCAGCTTAAACCCAAAGGTGTCACCAATTTATATCTATCACCCTCACACAAAGAGAATAAGAGTATGTGATAGAAACCTATATCTCTCAATGTATAGTCAATCCAAACACTACAATCAGGCTAGACACATCTGTCTAAGAGCTACGAGATTAGGTCACTAACAATATGCGATGTAAAGACAGTCAACAAAATTAGAAAACTAGTAATTCATTGCTTAACCTTTTTATTTTCTCTCGACCTTTCGAAGAGAGAATTATTGCGATCGTCCAAAAAATCGGACTAGAGATTCTGATAAAAGTCGATGTTTCATGATCCGTTGAAACAGGAAAAATTGTTTTTGCTATGCCATCTCTCTGTTCGTCTGTCTGTATCTTGGACTAGAGCAGAAACCATTCTACCGATTGGGCTAAAAATTGGTACATAGGGTTCTCATAGCCAACCCAAGAGGAGTTGTTGGGATTAGATATTTAACCCTAAAATTAAGAATAGTTTAATGAAAGCCAATAAGAGATAAGAAAATCGATTTTCTCAAAATATTCTCAGATGATTTTGTTTAAATTTTGTATCTAGACTGTTTATCATTAAAAATTTTTTTATTATTTTACTTTTTCAATGTAAATGACTTTGAGCAAACATTAGCAAACACTTCCAAGTTTTGATCATATCTTCGTAGCTATTTGAGATTTGGTTGCAATATATGGATATATTACTTCTTTATTAATATTTTTTTTTAAATCTGAGCTATAAGCCTATATATATTTATATACATATATATTTTATTCAAGTCTTTGAAAATTATATTGAAATTGATTGTTAGGTTTTTTGGTGATACATGTTCCTTCTCTATTAATGGTTTTGTAATAATGTATGCTACTTGATATATGATATTTTGTGGAATGTGATGGATTCGCTTTCTACTTTGTCTCAACCACTCTGAAAAAGAAGTATTGTAATTATAAAAAAATCAAATTCAATATTTCAATAATGTACACGTTTCATGACCCTCTGAAAATGAAAAGTGGTTTTAACGATAACGTCTGTTTGTCTCTATATCTCGGATTAGAGCTGAAACCATTTTACCGATCTAGCCAAGACTTGGTATCTAGTGGTTCAGTAAGGTTCCCCTTGGAAATTTTGGAATTGGTTATCTAACCCTTAAATAAAGAATAGATTTTAAAAGGACAAAAAGTGATAAAATAGATTTCCACAGAATACTTTTTAGTGATTTTATTAAATTTCGTGTCTAGGCATTGTTTAACGTTATAAACCGCATGGCTATTTTCATTTTCCCATAATAATGACTTTATGGGCACGTTAGAGAAATGGAAATTTCCAAATTTGATCATAATCATCTCCACGACTATTTGAAATATGAAATGACTTATCACTGTAAATTTGTAGAATTATCAAAACATATTTTAAATTGGAATACATTGTTATTTATTTATTTATTTTTATTTATTTTTATAAAACTAACTAAGTAAATATAATATGTATACCGGGTGTTCATTTGAAAAGTTTCCGCCAAAGTATCTCGAAAAAAAAGCATCGCAGAAAAAAATGTTCTAACAAAAGTTGTTTAGTTCTGAGGGGGAAGTAAGGTGATAAAGCTGGTATGACCTTGGGTAGCGTTGCTAAGGTGACGTTAAGGTCACCTTGATTTTTTAATGAGACTCTCTATATTTTTATTACAATTTCTTGTAGATCACTTTGTGCCATTTTTAAAATGATAATTTTAGGCTTTTTAAAGTAAAAACTAGAACGGGAAATGAGACTCACACGTTTCTGAGACACCGGCACCAGGCGCAGCATTAGAATTTGACCTATTCAAATATAGCTCGGAAAGGTACTAGTGTTTGTGTGCTGTGAGCCCACACACGTGTTTATGTTCACGTTCGTGTGTATTTGTAAAATAATTATTGAAAAAAACCCTTTCTTAATTTAAACTTTAAAGGAGAATTTTGAAATGTTCTCCAACTAAACAATGATATGAGGAGTATAAAGGCAAAACTGGCAATCTCCAATTTACCAAATTTTACAGGAGAGATGAATTTCTTATAATTCTGTGACTAAACAGGATAATAGAATGATTTTTTTAAAAAGAATAAAGTGTTCTGCTCCTATATCACTTAAAATGCATTCATATAGGTACCAGTATCTACAATAAAACTTAAGTTATGATCTGATAAAAATTTAAGATTGCCGGTTTTTAGCACCTGACACATGTTTTAAATTGAATGAATTGAAAATAGCTCAAACGATTTTTACTTTCTCGCTATCTTACAGGTAGAGAAAGTATTGTTATCGTCCAAAAAATCGAACTCGAGATTTTGATTAATCTTGACGTTTCATGACTCCCTGAATCCGAAAAAGTAGTTTTTGAATTTCCGTCTGTCTGTCTGTCTGTCTGTACCTCCAACTAGAGCCTAAACTATTTTACCGATTGAGCTGAAACTTGATATCTAGGGTTTTCATAGGGTTGCCCCGAGGGGTTTTTGGAATTGGATATCTACCCCTAAAATTAAGGGTAGTTTACTGAAGGGAAAAAAGAGAAAAAGTCGATTTTCTCAAAATCGGCTCTAACGATTTTGATTAAATTTCATTTATGAACATTAATAAATATTCCAAACAAAATGGCTACTCTCAATATTTCGGCAAAATGGCTTTAAGGGCTCCGGTCTGATGCGTAAATTAACATTTTTTATAATAGCTCCGAAACTATTTGAGATATGAAATTACTTAGCATTACAAATATGTATATATATTTATAATACAAATATTTTATTCGAAACATATTTTTATAAAATCAATAATTTTCAATCTATACGCAATTATATATATATTTTTAACTTTTTGGACATTAAAGCTTAAGTATTGCGATCGTAAAAAAAACTAACCTGAAATGTTGATGGATGTCGACGTCTCATGACCCCCCGAACCCTAAAAAATAGTCTTTGCAATGCCGTCTGTCTGTGTGTCTATAAAAACTTAAAATTAAGGGTAGTTTACTGAAGGGCGAAAAGAGAAAAATTTGGTTTTCTCAAAATCTGCTCAAACGATTTTGATTAAAATTCGTATCTAGGCGTTGATTAAGATTATAAATAAACTGGCTATTTTCATTTTCCTATGAAAATGATTTTTAGGGTACTTTACAGAAGCGTTAATTTCCGTATCTCCACAACTATTTGAGAAACTAAACAACTTATCATTGCAAAATTGTAGGACTATTAGAAATAAAAAACTTTTATTTGACATATATTTTTATAAAAGCAACAGTTTCTGAGATATTTGCAAATATATTAATACAATTTTGTGAGCTTTAGTTGTAAACATATACTACTTAAGTCTTAACGCAATAATTCTCCAATGCCATAGAGTAATTAAATATAAGTATCTAAAAAAGTATGTTATTTTTCCTTAAATCTCTTAGGAGAAATGTTTGCATAGCAATGATCTATCTCCATTTTAGACTCAATAGTCAATATTTACATTTTTTATTGGTCAAAATGTATAAATGAATAATTAAATATCAATGCGATGACTTGAAGATCTGCAACACCTTATAAAATGTTAAAATTTTAACCAGAAATCGAAATTTTAATACGAAGTGTTGACCCTTGTTGACCCAATATTAATCTTTTTTATTGGTCCAAACATACAAAAGAGGACATTAATTCTTTAAAAATAAATATATAGGATTTAAAACAGAAATTTTGATGATTCTTGACGTTTCATGAATCCCTGAATCCGAAAAAGTGGTTTTTGAATTTCCCTCTGTCGATCTGTCTGTCTCTGTACCTTATAGGGCACACTTACACATAAAACTAATTTCTATATTGTTACCCTTCTCGGTGCCGTAGTGGGCTAACGCGCTAGTTTCATATTGAGCTTGACTGTCGAGGACGGGGAGATCAAGGTTTGAATCTAGGTTGGGTGAATTGGGGTGGTTTTTCATCAATGGTTTTCCATTCTTCACTCAAATGCGGGTTCAGTTCCTGTAAATTGATTCCTTAGATTTCTTTCTACTTCCCTCCATTCATCTCTAGTAATATAATTTTCATAAATTGGAACATGTAAAGCAGATCCGAGTTTCCAGGCTGTCAGAAAATATTTCAAATACCATTCTATTAAGGTCTTGAAGACATTAAACTGTTTGAAATGCTCTTAGGTGGACAAAGATGCGCCTCTTTTCTCATTGATTCTATATCATTGTATATTATTTTATGCGTGTTCTTATGTGGATTGGTGATGATACAATGTACATTACTCCGTTCAGAAATCTTACGAGCTTATAGAAAGAGAGAGAAAGTCTGTGCGGTGTGCCGTACCATTTATTTTAATAATCTTTATCGGGAGACTATTTTACTTGCATGAAAAACAATAGAAAATTGGCCTAAAAGATTTAGTTCAAATTGGCTATCTGGTAATAGTTTTTCATGATAAATAATAATACTTTTTTTTTAATTACTTATAATTTTAGGCTGATTTACAAATAGCTCAATCCTGAAAATTTTAGATTTGCTAAAAATATTTGAACAATTTGATTTAAAATTTATATATAGGCTAAATATTTTTTATTTAAATGAACTAAATTAAATGTGTTGGTTTTTACTGAGAAAACTTAATCAATGGTAATTTACTGAAAACCTATCTTTGAAAATTTCTTTGAGAAAGTTAGTGCGATTGTGTTCTACGATTAATTTAAAATTCCTAATCATATTTACTGTGGATAAAATTCATCACTTGAACAGTATATCGACGTTTGTTTGAGAACAAGGATGCGGCCCCATATGTTCTGTACGTTAAGCTATGAGAAATGAATTGACCTGAAATAATTAATATAGCCAATGAATAAATAGATTTTATACATAAAAATGGTCAAACCACACTTTGGTTTATTTTACACTATTTATTAGTTATTGGGAAAAAAATTAAAAATCTAGCTCCTAATCTCACCACGTCTCACTACCCACAATGTACTAGTAACGCTATTGTTATAGAGATTTTGAATATTTATTTGAAATAAATTTATTTGCACTGGTGCGGAGAGAGGGGGCAAGCGATCTAGTATAAACAAACATCAGCACACTTGACCAGGATTTTTTCTATCCCCAATCTTCCCGGCATCGGTGGTCCAGTTTATTGCGAGAAATGTGCTTTAGAATAGTAGACAGCCAAAGTGTGGGAAAAAAATCTCAATCTCCCATTTCCTCCTTTTAGAATTTTCTTGAAAACCAAGCTAAAATAAATATAAAAAATTGAACCTAACTAATAGATTAACAAATTATTGATATAATTTAATTTCTCAATATATTGGTTTATTTGTACCATTTTCTAAGGCTAGCTGAATAGATAAATATTTCTTGTATTTTGAAAAAAAATGTAAAAATTGTGAATCTATATATATATATATATATATTTTAATATATATATATATATATATTAAAATCAAGAACTTATTTTATTATTTAATTTATCTTTTTATAAATTTAGTAAGAAAGTATTTTGCAAATTTCAATCAAATATTTATTTTGTTTTATTGAGATCGATTAAGTTTCTTATAATCGAAATGCTGCTTTCAATAACTGTAACATTTGTTGCTTATAATTCTGCTAATAAAATACTAATTTTCTTCTACAGTAATTTAGAGATTACTTCGACCGACATATAATTCGACAGTGTCAATGAATTTAAATATTTAGGAACCAATTTAGATATTAATAACGATATTTTATCAGAAGTTAGGCAAAGAATAGGGTCTATGATGCTATTACTAGGTCAATAAGTTGCCAGAATCTCGCCTGCTGTCAAGGAATGTAAAACTCAAAATATACAAAGCAATAATTTTACCGGTTGTTCTCCATTGGCGTGAAAAGTGGTCTCTTACATAACATGACGAAAGTAAAGTAGGTTTTTCGAAAACAAGGTGCTTAGGAAATAATTAATCCAAAGAGTGATGAGGCTACTGGAGAGTGGGGGTGGTTACATAATGATGAGTTCCATACCCTCTACTCATCACATGACATTGTTAGGGTAATCAAGTCTCGTAGATTACTGTGGGCAGAACATGCAGTGCGAATGGGAGAATCTAGAACTGTGTTCAGGGTGTTTATTGGCAAACCCAATGGGAATAGACCATTGGGAAGACCTAGAGGCAGATAGGAGGATAACATTAAAATGGAGCTAAAAGAGATAGGGTGTAATGCGGTGGACTGGATAGAGCTAGCTTAAGATAAGGATAGGTGGCACACTTTGCCAAGTGCGGCAATGCATTTTTCGGGTTCCTAATGCCATTCAGTAAGTAAGTATATTTAACACGTTAAACCAATAATACTTTATTATTTAAAATTGTGTCCATTAATTAATTAAAGGTTCAAATAAATATGTCTAGTTGGTTAGCTGATAGATATAACACAACTATAGTTATTTCGTATATGTGAAGTCTTTTGAGAATAATTACACTATATTACCTATTTCCTTTGCGATTTTATAAATTTAAATAAGTCATAAAGTATTTCATAATAAATTTGAGATTTGAAACTTTGCATTCTGTTAGACAATAAATAAGCACATGTACTTGAAAATGTCGTTAAATTAAAATAATCAATAGCTGATTTAAAAAAAAGTATTTTAAATTTTTCCAAATTACTATATTTATGCATCGTGTCTTTTTTTTTAAATATAAATAACCACCCTGAACAGAATTATATATATTTATGCACAAATTATTTATTCAAAAAATATTAATTAAAATAATATATACTGTCAATGCTAAAGGGATATGAAATTTGACTTGAAGTTTAACTTAAAATGTGGAAATAGCAATTAGGTATATTGAGTGCGTCGAAGAAATATTTAGTTGTGAACAGATAATTTATCGTTTCGAGGAGGATAATGGCAACCTAAAGCGTAAGACAATTCGTATATAAGCCTAAATCTAGTATTAAAAGAAGTATTTCGTTTAGAGATAGCTAAAAAATATTCTTAATAATAACTATAATTAGTTAAATTGTACTAGTATATGGTCTTTGAGTTATTTGAAATGATTAAAAAATATTCGTCAAAATAAGTTTTTTTTTAAATTTTGGATACCCTAAGCTACAGCATATTTACACTAATGGGCTATGGATGAGGAAGGTTAAATTTAAAATAGGTGCACTCTCATCGGCATGGAGGTAGTGAGTAATTGTTTCCAATATTAAATAATATAAGTTAACAATATATGTTAATAATAGGCCTATAATTTGAATACGATTTTAAATAGAACCGAATCGACAATTTCGGTGAGTCTGGTGTAAAATTCAACTTTACTATACAATATTAGGATAGTATTTTGTATATACAATTCCCATATTTATAGATGTCATAATAGATAGTAAAAATAAATCTCACATTAAATATAATTTATTATTAATACAAATACAAAACCCTACTAAACAGACCGTTAAAAAGTTCTTATATATATATATATACTATTATTAATGATAATTTACTGAATTTGTATACATGTATTATTAGAGTAAATGAAATTTTCTGCTACAACTACTTTAGTTAAGTTACAATTACATTTAAATGCTGCTCTTTGGTATTTACTTTTTAGACTAATTTTGTATGTAAGCAGATCGCTATCAGACCATTTCTAACTTATTTTGTGAAAAAAAATAAACACCAGATAACAAACAATATGTTAATACTATACTATAAAAGTTCAATAAAATATTTAACACTAATTTAATTCTGTTTTTGAAGAGAATTAAACCACTGGCTCGAGATTAATAAAAACGAGGTGCTAAAAACTGATCTTATGAAAAATAGAAACTAATTATATTAAGTTAATAAAAAGATTACGTTAAAACTTAGATTCTAACCTTTAACACAGTTTATGCTCCAAATACGTTGAAGCAGTGTAAAGATGCTGGTGGCATTCGTCCAAATAGGAGCATCATCAGGCTACGGTACTTTTTTCGCCCAATAAACTAATCATTTTTGGCAAAAAAAAAAAAATTAAAGGAAATAGATTTAATGGTCAAGAGACCTTTCTTAAAGAGAATAGGATAGTTGAAAGAGCTAAAAAATCATGTTAAGAAAGGTATACCTTATATCATATTGATTGGGTACCTTAATTTTAATTCTAATATTTTTCATGTCGATGAACTCGTAAATTATATGTGTGAAAAAAGTACTGTAAATAGAAAAGTTTATAGCCATAAACTAAAATATAATTTTATTTTTAGTTGAAATATTAATCATGAAGTATCATAAAATATATGACTTACATAATAACAAAGGTATACGTACATTAAATTAAATGTTTTGTGCTCTGCGTTTTACTTAAAGTCTGGGATAATCTAATATCCAAACTAATAAGAAAGGGATGAGGAATGTAAACTCAAACGGAAACGTTACCAAATGTTCTTAGAAGAAGAGTGGAAAACCAATTAGTAAATAGCATAGCACATTCAGAACAACCAGCTGGTAATAGAATCCCAACATAGTCGAAACAGATAAACCAGACCAAGCGATGAGGCTACCTTAGTCTGCGTGGCCAACGATGTGAGTATTGGTAACTAATATGTGTGCTTATATTATTATTGTAATCCTATCTGATGCTTTAAAATTTTAGATACACTTTGTGAGTACACTAATACATTTTTAATATCAATTTGTTTGTGCAATACTTAATCAAATAGGAATAGGATGCATTTATTACTAATGCTAATAAACCAGATTTATTAGCTATATCTGCAGTTATAAATTAATTACAGGTAGATCAGGATCAGGATTGAGTCAATACACAAACAAATATATTACACGTGGTGGTAGTCGAGGGATGGAATGTATGAGAATCACAAAATAGTTGTCCTCTGTTTTTGGGGCTGGGGATCGTATTCCGTTTAAATAAACTGTTTTTTTTTCTCCAAATGTGATTTTAACTCTGGTATTTTCATACTCTTTCTGAGATAGTGTGTGTACAATTTCTCTAAGGGATTTCATTTTATTTAATCTTCTTATAAACAATGTTTATTAGAATAAACCTTTGTAATTTTTTGGTTAATCATACATCAAAAAATAGAATTATATATGGTGTTCTAAATCATCAAATGGTATTTTAAAACACACTATATTCCAGAATCTAGTAGGCCTATTTTAAACTATGAAATTGATTGAATAACAAATTAATATTTTTTTCTCCTTTATTAAATTATTTTCTTCATAAAAGAGACTGAATATATTGTATATATATAAAAAAAATCCACATGTCTAACTACTCGTTCGGGCTATTCATAATTAATTAAATAATTAAGTTCGAATTAAGGAGGTAGAATTTTGTGTGATTGTGCCTTATGTATTCGTCAAGGCAGAGTGAGAAACTTTTTTTAAGAGAAGACAATTTTATTATAACAGGTCAGAATTTGACCCCTGACCTTAAATAAGCTTGACGTTTAGTCCACGTGCCATATGTAGGTCGTACGCAAGACAAACTTAACTTGGACATTTTCTGTTGACAAATAAACATTTTCAGGAGCATAGTTATTCTTAGTCTTATAACTTAAATTTGACTGTTTGTTTAAATTATAATTTTAAGAATATTTGTATGTTCAAAATTTACTTTCTTTATCATCACAAATAATCGTTGCGAGACCCAAAAATATATATATATATATTTCATTCTTAACTTCCATTTTTAAAAGATAGTACCTTCACAACCATTCTTCAGGTAAGAATCAGATCATGATTACACTCAGAGTAATTAATGATCTTGAGTCCTTGTTTCTCGGACTAGCAAAGATAATATAAAGAGGTAAAAGACACCGCCCTATAGCATTCCAGTTCAGGTTCAACCGGTCTTGGGATTGGACGAGCGCGTACGACAATCTCATGACGTCAGAGAAGCTTCTCTGGGCGCCCACACTCGCAGCGCACTTGCGCAATGTTGGGTGGTACACTGGGAGCAAAAGCCGTCTCTGCCACACTTTGGCTAATGACGTCAGTCGAGGTATAAACAATTTCCATATCGTGTCGAGAGTGATGGGGTTCTAGAAGGTTGAGGATATTCCAAACAGCGATATTTGTCTCTTGACCCTTTCTACTCAAGATAAATCTGGAGGGGAGCAACAAAACATAGCACGATCCGCTGTGTGTTTGTATAATATATTTCTCGTACTCTGGAGCCTTAAAGAGCTGCCCACCCATCACTTCTGAGATGATTTATTTTTTAATACTTAGGAGATTTTTTTTCTTCTCGTGGTCGAAACAGTAAATATATACATGAGATGATGTTTTGAATAACATTTGATTTTTAGTAAGGGGAGATAATATGCTATGACCATAAGAAAGATTACAGATGATATATGTTTAGCAATATATTGCTTTGCAATTATTTGCACACAAGTTATAAATTTACTATTAAAATTTTTAATATTTCCTATGAAGTAAGTTGAATTTAATAAAGTTAACTTGAGAAAGAGACAAATAATTCACTAACTGATTAATGCATTATTTTATTTGGTCAGTTAATGAATCACTTTGTCGTCTTCATTATTTTTTTATCACCGAGTCTTACTAATTATTCAGGCTATACGTATATATGATAATTACTCTAGTGAGGTATGAACGAGAAAGAAAGCATTTTAGAGGTAATATACCCACATATGCTTGGAAGGAGAGTGGGAAACCACTCAGGAAAAAATACAATTAGTGTACCCAACCAGAATTCAAAGCCCAACCTCCCGTTATCAGCGGGCCAGTCCAACACGAGATCGACGCATTGGACCGTTTGACCACTGTAGTGGGTTTCATTTCATTAAATACACCTTACTACATAGGTAGGAATAGAGCTTATCATTGTATTTTATCAACTTAACTGCCAAATGCGGGGCAAGTAATTTCAATGAAATATTCTTCTAAACGATTATTTATTCAATCTTTCTCATATTCATAAATAATACTGAGTTTACTCCTTAGCTTGATTTTATTCGCTTGAAATATTTAGGTAAAATAAAAAATATCAGTCGGTTTTAAGCCTGTCTAGCAAAAATGGTATATTTTAGCCATTGTTATCCAGTAACTTGCTCTATCATCATAAGAACAATCAAATTTGATATTTATTGCTATTATCGTCATTTGAGCTTTTCCAATAAATTAACCAGTAATATTTATTTGGCACTTTCCTGTAAGTTGAAAAGGATCTGCTTATATTTCAAGGATGTTTCTTACCCATTTCAACTTGATAATCAAGTGGTGATTAGTAGTATATAAGTTGTCAAGGAGTACTAAACAATTTAGTGTTTTTATTATTTTATAGCAACTCCGCTAGTGGCAAAATCCAAAGCACTCGATTTCTCCTTTCTCCTAATGGTTCCGTGCTAGATTTGAACCAGAGATACTTGAAAGAAAAGGGTAGAAGTTCTAACGCTATTCGATGAAGCAAAGCGAGTTTGGTTACATTTTAATAAACAATTATACCTATTTGATTAGTTGGTTCATTTAACTTGAGATTTATAAAATGTCTGTTTTTATCAGCAGACGATTAACAAAAGAGCTTAAATAGGTAAAAGACATTGCAACTTGTCTCCCGGTTAGTAATTCATTATTGGCATAGGGAAGTTCCAATTTCACCAATAATAAAATTTCCATCAATGCTGGGAACCAAAATCGAGACCCTTAGCTTAGAATATTAAACTGGTTCTTATCCGGTATATTTTCACTCATTAAAATACTTTATGACGTAACAAATCACACTGTTCAATGTCAAATGATTGTTTTCTATACATATAAAAATTCGTCACTAGACAAAATGGATAAATGATATGTTTAAAGAGTGATTATAGTTAATAACCATAGTTGTACGCTAATTTTAAAGCACCTAAATTTCACGCTAAATTAACACAAACATTAAATTACCACCCTATTCAAAATTTTATTTTAAAATTTTTCAACAGATGACAAATTTTGTTTCATATAATTTTTTCTAAATATTTATTTGTATTTTTTATAAATGTATATTCATGTTGTATCCGGAAGTTATTAATGCAGCAACGTTGCGCCACTTGATTAACAAGATGAAATGGGTAAGAGACTTCCTTGGAATATATAAGCAGATCCTTTGTAACTTGCAGTAACGCGCTAAATAATTATGGCTGGTTAATTTAATGGAAGAGATCAAATGAGTGTAATAACAATAAGTATTAAATTTGATGGTTCCTATGATTATATAACACGCTACTGGATGACAATGGTAGGCAAATATTATTATTATTATTATTATTATTATTATTATTATTATTATTATTATTATTATTATTATTATCACTGCATCTCACTACCCATTTGGGTTATACGCACTTACGCTAATGTGCAATGGTAGGGTGATTGTGAGATGAAATGGAGGACCTACTGTTTAACGTAGAATACGAACCACGCTGGAGGCCTGGCATTCCTCACATTCACAAGTTGTGATTAATACACGTCTTGTCAGAGGTGAAGGAAGAGTTTGGCAATTAGAAAAATCTGTGGTGGGACTGAGGATTGAACCCCGGACCCCCAGCATAGAAGTCTGACATATTACACCTAGACCACCAGATCACCAGTTGCACCACATGACATCCTGAACTCAACATACGTGCCTTTACTATATTTAATGTATTAGGGAATTTACACATGCCATAACGTTATTGATTATGTATTTAGATCTCTTTCACAATCTATTCATCTTGTTTTGGCCCAAATATATTTTTCAACACTTGGTTATAAGAGAATCTCAATTTATTCTCTTGATACTGAGTGAGTATGGTATCAGCCAGCCTAATATTTCAAGACAGAAGACGAGATAACAATAGCTAGCCAACTGAACATTATAAATTATTGGCTACATGCATTACAGTATATTTTTGTCATTATCTTGAATTTAATCCGTATCTGTTAACTCAGTTACCAAGAATGTTAATTTTTCAACTTCTTTAAAACGCATGTTGCTGGTCTCTATGAATATATTCCTTTAGAATACAGGGTATAGATACACAGTTCTTTAATGTACTTGGTGTGATCAATATTTACTCCGATGCCAATTTCTTTTCAGTTTTAAAACCAAATTTCTGCATTACTTTTAACTGTCGCCTTATAGTAGCCTAGAAAAACCACATAAACTAAATTATTCCACTCAATGTAATGAGCCCAGCATTCTCTTTCAAGGGCCTAACTCCATGTTCAAGTGAAAAGTTATATATTAGACGATATATGGACTCTCCTTATTTGAGAACAATGTGAATTTAAAATTCATATGTTACGCTATTTTATAAACGAAAGTTTCCCTGAATTTTCTTCAAACACATTTAAATAGTCAATAACATACTAATTTTTGAGCATTCTAAGTTCAACTGATATGTTGATAAATTTTTGCCTTTTCTGGGATCAAATACCTTTCTAAAATAAATTAACAAATGATGAAAAGTGCCATTGAGTTCCCAAATTTTTCCAGGTTATTTTTATACTGAAAATCTGATCAAAGTTTGACCGATTATATTTAAATTCCAACTGGTGCATGCCAATACTTCGTGTAAGACTTACATATGGAGTCAATTTAGATGGAAATGTGCAAATCAGATTTTGTAAATATTTGCAAAAAATTAAATACCCTTGTATTTATTTCAAACAGTTTGGTCTCAATTATTTTTCTGAGGGAAATTATTTTTGTTTTTTCAGATTAAAATGATAAGTTTGTCAAGCCTATTACATATTGGCTTCCAACCTGCTTATATTAAGCATGCTATAGTTAACTTAAAATCTGTGGCCTTTTAGTTATTTAATTTCATCTATTTTTACTTCAACTTCATCGATGGTAGATTCTAAATCCTCCATTTTAGCCGTCTGTGTTTCAATTTGTTCCACATATTCTCTAGCATTCACATTCAGTAAATAGGTTGAATGATATATATATATATCCATCGAAAATAATGGTAGTATCTGCAGGTAAATTATCATTCTTTCCTTTAGTCAAATTTTTTTTCTACCGGAATACCTTTTTGGTCTAAAATTAAAATTATTACATCTCATGTCAAAATATTTTATTTTTACTGGCCAAAAATGTTTTTGTTGTAAAAACTACAAGACTACTGACTTTGACTTACGCTCTCTTCCATTCCACTAATCTAATATATCAAAGCATATTAGTATAATATAAAGTGGAATGAAACTCATTTATACGTGCTCATAATTTACAACAGATTGAGTAAAAAGGTTTAGGTTTATACACACTGTCTGGAAAAAAATAACAATTTGTTTTTCAATTTTATTAACTTTTCATCATATCCAAAGTAAATATAGTTTTCCTGGCTGACATTATTTAACAACATGAAATTTTAAAAAATATTATTTTACTAATACCTTAACAAGTGTTAACAGGATAATTCAATATAATATTATAGGTTATTTTAATGTTTTTCTGCCCTTTAACAAATTTTATTATTCTATTGCAAAATGTTTTAAATATTTTTTCTGATAGATATTAAAACATTTATCTCCAAAGCACACTTGAAGATAAACTTAAATGTATTTAATTCAAATGTGTTATTAATTTCGCAATCCCATGATTAACTTAAAGCCCATAGGCAGACATTTTAACTCTATAGCTAGGGGATTGAAAGATTGTGAACTACTAAGTTTAAAAAATAACAAACTATATTATACCAAGAGATAAAAGTTTTAAACAAATGTTGATTACAATTTCATTTTATATTGGCTTCGTAGATGAAAATTTGCCGCCATTTCTTGGATGCTCATTTTGGAGTCCATAGTTTACAGATTATTCTGATTTTTTGGAGTGAATTAATTCTGTAAATTTTCTAATCCCCATTTCCTAGACATTCATTAAAAATATCTTATATCTAGTAAACTATTGGTGTATTTAAAATATAATTCAAATTAAATATGATTTATTTATTAAAAGCCCTGTGAGCTTGCAAATTTAGAATATTTAGTATCTCAAAGATTTTCTTGGATATGTTCAAAATGGTAGGTATACATTTATATAAAGTATGTTCCTTGCAAGTGATTTTCCCTGAAAAATTAGTTAGGCCATTATTGTATGATGCTAAATTTTGCCTAAATAAGAACTGCATATTTAAGAACATTCCTGGTAGCATGGTCTCATACAAAACCCTTAGCCCGGCCCATGGAATACGAGGCAGCGAGAGCCTTATCAGTGTCCATATGGGTATAAATTAACAGACGATTACACGTGGCAACTGCATTGACATTGTGGTAGCATAACGGTTGCAGTAAGTTCAGTAGTGGCTAAGTTCTATAAGAACCGAATGACAAGTGGTATATCCCGTCCCCCTGCTAAGGGCAACGTGGCTGGTACTGGGCTGCATTGGTATCAGGATCGACTTGAAGCAAATAGAAAATTCTACTCGTGATGGTTCAGGATCAAACAGCCATGGGCCGTTGGGCGTGATTGCATGGAGTGAAAGTTTGGCCGTGGTTCTGTGGTGTGGATAGGAATAGGGAAAACAGCCACACTATATTTTCTGTGAGAACTCCTTTGGTCAAAGAAACAAATCTAATTATCACTCTTCCAGGGATAAGACATTCTGAGGTAAGCTAATCCCCCTTTCAGATCTCCAGATGGAGACTTCGTCAGGGGAGCTATCAACAAAGAACAGTAATCAAATAAAACTTTCCCTTTCAACATGGAAACATTGGTTAAAAGGACGATGAGAAGGGCTGGTAAATTGGAAAATTTGAAAATTGACATGGAAAGGTGCGGTGTAAACATTGCCAGTTTAAGTGAAATCTGGTGGAAAAATCAATGTGAAACAGTGTCTGTAAACTACACAATATTATATATTCAATTGGAAAAAATGGAGAAAGAGGAGTAGCAATAGTCATTAAAATGAAGTGGCAAAATGTTTTAATAAAATGATGTATTATAATTATAGATTAATGTTTGTGAAACTAAACGCCAAACAGTAGATAATTTGATAGTACAAGTGTGCATGCAAACAAACTACTACGTTGATGTTGAGGTACAAAAAATTTACTATGAAATTGAAGCAATTATTCAACTTTAAGGGGGAGTGAAAGTGAATACCATTATTATGGGCGATTAAAAACAGTGTGGTCACGGGAAGACGGGAGCAGAAGATCATCGGATAAACTACAGAAGGCAGATGCTCATCGAATTCTGCCAGCGGAATGACCTGGTGGTTACAAACATATGGTTCAAGAAACAGAAGACAAAACTAAACACATAGAAGAGCCCAGAAGACATCAGCATGCACCAACTAGACCAACTTGTCAAACAGCGATTCAGGAATAGAGTGAAGAATGTAAATACATTGCCAGGTGCCAACATTAATTTGGACCACAACCTGCTGGTGGCGTTAATTGAAACTAGACTGAAGAGGATCAGGAAGATGAACAAGAGAAAACCAAAGTGGGATTTATAAAAATGAAGAATCATGAGTGAGATTGTTTGAAACTCAATAGAAACATAAGGCTATATGAGGTGACAGAAGAAAGTACAAGTACGGAAGGGAAGTGTAATAATGTTAAGAATCTTATTTTGAAGGTGCTTATTGACAATGTTAGAAAGGTGAGGAGGAGCGCAAGAAAGTCCTGGGTAGGAAGAATAATGCTTGAGAAAAAGGAGCATAAAATAAAGATAAATGGGAAAACGTCAGCAAAGAAGAATACACGAGGTTAAACAACGAGTTAAGGAGGAAAACAGACAAAACAAAGAAATACTATATAGAAAAGATATTCAATGAGATTTTCGAAATGAACGCAAATCAAAGGAAATGGGATGGAATGAAAACAAAGGTGTGCCAGAAATAGTAATAGAAAATCCCAAAGGTCAGATGGTGACGGATCATAAAGAGGTTCTTACAATTTTGGTGAGAAATATAGAAATAACTGTTTGACAACTAAAATCGACCAGGGAACATAGACGTTTAAGCAGAAGACGAGGTAGAGGAAGACTAAAAAAGACTCCACATTTTGAAGATTGAATTAGAGAGAGCCATAAAGGAAATGCAAAGAAGGAAAGCTACTGGAGATGATGACATATCAGCTGATCTTCTGAAGGAACTGGAAAAAAACGGATTAATGGCATTGACAATACTTAGAAATAGAATTTCTGAAATAGGAGAATGGCCCAAGAAATTTCTAGACGTAGCCATAGTGGCTCTAAAGAATAGGAAACTAGCGAAGAAATTCAATGACCACAGAATCATCAGCCATCGTGGATAGAATAT
This sequence comes from Timema genevievae, assembly GCA_902155825.1. NCBI lineage: Eukaryota > Metazoa > Arthropoda > Insecta > Phasmatodea > Timematidae > Timema > Timema genevievae. Next base: position 148,324 of record CABFWO010000278.1, on the reverse strand, counting down.
TCAACAGGTTACTGGAATATAAAATATAAAGAGTGATAGAAATATACATATTTGTATTAGGAAAAGAAAAAAGAAAAAGAGATGCCATTGGAATGCTGAGCATAATTACAGAGAGAGTGATAGAAGTGAATGAAGTAATCTTAATTGGTTTCATCTACTAGCAAAAGGCATTCGCTAAAGTAAAATGGAAGAAACTGAATGAAATACCCAAAAATATCGACATCAACTGGTGGGACAGAAGCCTGATTGAAAACCTGTACCTAGCATAGTGAGTCAAGGTAAGGCTGAATTATTGGGAGACCACAAGCGTAGAGGTTAGGAGGACGCAGCATGAAACAATAAAATAATCATATTATCTAGCATGGCTGGCCAAAAATAAAGAAGAGTTGCAGGAAATGATCTACCACCTGTTGGAGCTAGGAATAATATTGGGCATGGCTAACATTGTAAATTCAAAAGTGATGGTGATTTCAAAAATGAAGAGCCACTGAAAATTAAAATTTTAATCCAGGAATTAAAAAACATAAAGCATTTCAAGTATCTTTAAAGTCTGCTGATAAAGGATGCCTACTGCACCAAAGAAATTAGGTTGAGGATCGCCATGATCAAGTAAACTTTCAACAAGAAGAGGTTAATGTAGACCTTTAAGTCAAGTTGGAACAAAGGAAGAAACTGATGAAATGCTACATTTTGAGCATTACACTGTATGGCGCAGAAACTTGGATGATTAGGAATAAAGAAAGTAAATACATGAATAGCTTTGAAATGTGGTGCTGGAGAGGACTTGATAAGATAAGGTGGACGAACATGGTAACAAATGAATCAGTCCTAAGACGAGTGGATAAGAAAAGAATAATTTTGATTATGATTCTTTGGTGCAAATCAATATGGATCGACACATCCTTCACATATTAGAAGGTTTGAGGGAAAGAAGAAAATTATGGAAACTGAAAGAGGAGGCAGACTAGTTACATTGTTGGTCCAAGCTTACTGACAAAAGGAAAGGACCTGTCTTAAGAGAGAACACTTAATAATAACAATAAAATAATAAAAAAATTATTCAAAATGTTTGAAGCCAACTTAAAGAAAATAATCATTTTCTCTTTTCGCTTTTAAATAAATTAATATTAAACTTAGGTCTAGTTTAATAAATTTAAAAAAATCGGGAAACCTTATGAAAACCCTATTGGCTATTCGATAGGTAAAATGATTTTGGCTCTACGATAAGATACAAACAGATGGAATTACGAAAATCACTTTTTCAGGTTTAGGGAGTTATTTAAATTTAAAATTCACCAATATTCCGAATTCGATCATTTTGAGATCACAATACCTCCACTATCCTAGGGGTCATGACGAAGATAATTACTAGTCAAAATACAACCAAATGGGCCTTAAATCCCGATCTTTCCCTAATATGCAGTCTTGTTTGTTGCGGAGTGACACCATGGATTAATGAACCACCATAAAGGTTAGTAAATGGTTGAAACGTCAATACAATATATTCATTGGGTTAAAATGAAGAAAAAATTCGTAAAAAGTGAAATCTGACTAAATTGTAAATATAATTATTTGTAATATAACCATATTTGAATAGATTTCAAATAAATGTACTACCCATGATATTATATTTTATATTGACTTAAAAATTGAATTTATCTTTATTTTGTACCAAAGTATTTGTAAAAGAACTACTAATAGCAACTGAAAATTATAAGTCTTAGTCCTTAGAGGTAAAATTAATGACTTACGCATAGTGCAAACCCTTTAATATCATTGAGATAGTTAATAATCTGTTTGTGTATAAAAGGCTTGATTTTTACACATTTTGGGTTATTCTGGTAAAGTAAATTCATATATTAAGAGCTAAATACATACAGTACATGGAATGGGGTCCTCAAACTTAAAAAAGTATTTCAAAAACGTTTATATAAATACGATTAAACTATTATGTTAAATAAAATATTGACCAAATATGTAAAATATTTTCATTCATGAATAATGCATTCAGCCCGTATTACATTACAGTCCTATCTTATAAGCACTACAGTGGAACCATTCAAGCTAACTTTGCAACCTTCCTTGGTTATCGAAGGGTACTCTCATTCCCAACATTTTCATTAATTGTTTAATATTTCTAGTAGAAACATTTCTAATTTACATATATATTTAGATTCAAGGAGCTACATTTGTAAAACCAAATATAATATGTGCAATGTAGACTAGGATTTGTTTACTTTACAATCAATAATTATCTTAAGAGTATTTATATTATTTATATATTATTCTTTTGCTGCTTAGTTCTGGCACAGCCTAGCCACATTTGGTGACATCAATAAGGTAAATTTGAGGAAAAGGGTATTTATAGGAAATCTCCAAGCCATGAATGTATTGGTGAGAAACCATTTATATAAAAACCCGCTCAGTATATTCGGCTTGGATCCAAACCACAACCTCCCATCTACCAGCAACCTAAACTTAACGAGCGTTACGTTTGATCCGTGTCCCAACCAATGCAGGCTATTTTCATTCTTTTAATATACGTGACTGCCCATTTGTGTGGAGCCTTTTGAACAGTATTGGTTAATATTATTAGTGGAAAGGAAGTGGATTAAAATTAACACTGAGATACATCATAATAAGGGCGTAGGTCTTATCTTGTCTTGTCTGCCTGTGTCTTGCCGTCAGGGCTCGTAACACAGTTGTAGTGCTAATTAGACTCGTCCTGTTTTCTACTCGTTCTCCACTCTTGGAAGGGTGTATTTTGTCTTAAATCCCATTTTCCTTATATTTACCAAATGGTTATTATGACAACAGCACGATGAAGGTAGTCTAAACATCGATTTACATTAATAAAGATGATTTTAATATCAAAACAAATGTTAATTTATGAAATAAAATAATTTAAGCATGAAATTAAATTACCTGAATTTCATAGTACATCAATTACATATTTTGAATTAGTTGTTTTGGAGATAATACATTTAAATCTAAGCTTCTTCAAAGGTTAGATAAACTAATATTTTTAATAATTTCTAAATTATATCGATGTAAAAATAATAGCCATATAATGGTTGAATTTTAATGAAAGAAGTAAAAAGTTTATTGTTAGCTAAAAGTTGCAATGAAAGGGTATTATGTGAATTGTTGAGTACTTAGCCAGCTTAATTTGAAATCATGTGCAGGTATAATTTGAAATTTAGATATCTATTCTATTATATTTAAAAAACGCTTTTTATTTGTTTCATAAATTCATTTTAGAATAATAGTAAAGAAATTTTTATTTTTAGTAAAGAATTAAATTAATTGTAGAGTGTTTACAGCATGTTTAGTTAAATATTATATATAACGTATCTATATCTGCGTATTAGATAGAATATGAAAGGCACTACTACACATAATACTCTAATACCTTTCGCTTGATAAATTATATAAAAACTCTTTGAACATAGTATATCAATCTAATGAGGAATTTTGAGCTTTTCATTTGTATGTGCTTACAACGACTAGAATTTTTGGGTATAGTTATAAATTTATTTAATTTTCTAATAGTCCTATATTAGACATTAATATTCAAAGACATAAATCTGTCAGGATAAAAAGTAAAATAGTAATAATTTCAAGTAGCTAATGTGTTAATAGGTTTTTTAATGATATGTGTTTAAGAGAGGTCATGTAATTTGTGTTATTGTACTTAAAATAATATAGTACACACTTTGAAACACGCATGACTCGAAATCAAGATGTTTCTTATAAAAACATGATTTACTTGTTCTGATCCAATATTTATTTGTGAAATGTATAAACAAAAAGTTACCAATGGCCTAGTCTCAGGTGAAACGATTTTGAAAATCTATAGAATCTATATAAAACAAAAAATTTAGTCAAAAAAGTATTGTCAATATTTTTAATTACTTTTAAAAACGATTCGGCACATAATTATAGAAATATTGGAAGGATTGGGGGGTGGGGGGGGAGGGGAGGATAAAAATGATAGCCCCATGATTTTAGATGAGATGTATCCACAATTTAAAATTCTATGAAACCCCGAAGTCTGGCTATAAAAAAATAAATAAAATATGTGTCATTACTATCTATTCTCAAGGTCTTAACTGACTATTAAAACAACTTTTAGTTTAGGAGGTAGGCTAACATTAATCTTTGCAAATACTTTTTTTTTTCATAAAATGAGGTTTATCATGTTTTTTGGCCTTACCTCCTTATTATCCATTAGAATAATATATTTTAACTATAAAGATATATGACTATATGTACTATTTGTGTGTGTGTGTGTGTGTGTGATGTACTAAATCACAACTTAATACTAACTCACCATAGTTGAGAACATTTGCCCATTGCACCGAGAAAATATATTTATTTACGTCTCAATTATGAGTAGCAGACCTATAGAACACAGGCTCTTCTATGGGCACTTGGGCACATAGAATCTGTTGATTAAAACCATTGGTAGTATATTAAACTAATAAAACATTATTAAGATGTAATACACAAATTATAAAATTTATAACATATATTTAATTCAATTTTGGAAAATTAATTACCTACCAAAGTTTTGTTTATCATATAATATTGGAAAAGAATTGGTATATTATTTGATGCTACCCTTAACTTATTTTCCAATATTTATTTTGTAGCTCATTTCCACTATTATTTATTATCTCATTAATATTGGTTTATTTGTTGACCTATTTTATATAAAGTTAAGAGTTTTCAAATTTTAAAATAATTTAAATCCACTTAAAAACAGTCTTTATGAAGTCAATGTGTATAGTTATTTTTGTTTAGTTGATACTTTTAAAAAACAACCAACAAGTTTTACACCACCTTCTTATTCTAATTTTATACTTTAATATCTATAGTACCCTCTTCGGTGGCTGCATGGCCTAACGCATTGATTAATTTTTATAAGTTCATAAAAAAGGGGTATTTTTAAAGTTCAAAAAACTCTGTATTAATAACATAGACCACCGAATAATATCTTCATATATGAATGATGGGATAAGAGATTAATCTTTGGTCATTATTCTATAACCAACTTCTTCGAAATACTTTGTTTAAAAAATATTATCAATGATAGGTTTCACTTTTAAAAAACATATTACAATTTAATCCTTAGTACATAGTGTTGTATACCCTTTAAAAATTTGTTATTTTTTGAAAGAACCTATATTTTGGTTTTATTGCATTCAAAATCCAATAATAGTGTTAAACCCTATTAAGAATTATTAGCTCCCTCAAGCTTGTTTACATCCTATATTCAGCCTATAAAGTAATATATTAATACAGATTTTAAAGGAAATCTGATGAACTCTATATTTATTCGACATTTTTGACATTAGTATCAATTATTTAATTTTCTACTCTCAAGTTTATTTTATAGTATATAAAAAATCAATACGTGTATCAATGTTCTTGGTGTTTCCTTGTGACATGCTACAGTAAAATTATATTTAACCATTTTAAGGTGATAGGTATCGTTGGATCGATGAATATTTTATAGATGATCTAAATATATATCTTATTAATTTTGCTTCTACCAGAGTACTTATTATTAATATTACTAGGTGTTCTCTCTTACGAGATGTCCCTTCCTCTTGTCAGTGAACTTAAACTGTCAATGCTCCTTGTCCTCTGCCTCCTTCTTCAGCTTTCAGAATTTTCTTCTTTCCTTCAAGTCATCTAGTATTTTAGTACTCCTCCTTCCTAAGTTCCTATTTCCTTCAACCTTTCTTCTATGACATCGTGCAAAAGACATTTCCTCCTAACGATGTGTCCGATCCAGTTTGCTTTGCATAGAAGAATCACATCCAAAATGGTTCTCTTCTCCCACTCTTCTTAGGACATCATCATTTTTCACCCTGTCCATCTACCTAAGCTTCACAAGTCTTCTCCAGCATCACATTTCAAAGCTCTCCAAGTATTTCTTTTCCATATTCCTAAGAATCGAAGTTTCTTCTCCATACAGTAAAATCCTCCGAACGTAGCATTTCATCAGTTTTTTCCTTAGTTCCAAACTCAACTTGCTGGTCAGCAGTAACCTCTGATTGATGAGAGCTTCCTTGACCTAATTTCTTTAGTGCAGTAGGCATTCTTTGTCGGCTGACTTTAAAGTTACTTGAACTGCTCTAAGTTTTCCAACTCCTGGTTATCAATTTTGATTTTCAGCGGCTCTTCATTTTTTGAAATCACAGTCACTTTTAACTTATCAATGTTGATCTCCATGCCATATCTTCTTCCTATCTCCATTAGTTGGTCCACTACTTCTTGCAACTCTTTATTTATGGCCAGCAATGCTAGATCATCTGCGTATTTTATTGTGTTGATGACGCGTCCTCCTATCCTGAAATTACCACGTCCCTCAAGGGATTCTCTGACCAGCCACTCGCCATACAATTTGAACAGACTAGGAGGTCACTAGGTGACAAACAACATTCCTGTATCACTCCTCTTCCTATCTCCACGCTGTTGCTCTCTCCATCACTCTCCCTTGACTTCACTCACTGTCCTAGGTACACGTTTGCAATCGGTTTTCAGTTCCTCTATTTGATGCCAATATTCTTGAGTATTTTCATCAGTTTCTTCCATTTAACTTTATCTAACGCATTTTACCAGTAAATGAAACCAATGTAGACTTCTTCCTTGACTTCCAGCATACTCTCTGAAATTATTCTCAGAATACCAATGGCATTTCTGGTTCCTTTTCCTTTTCTGAATCCAAATCAGTTTTTTGCCATATCAATTTTTATTTTCTGTTCCAGTCGCCTGTTGAGTATTCTTGCCACGGTCTTCCTTACATGAAAAATGATGTTGATGGTCCTGTGGTCACTGGATTTTTGACCAGCTTCTTCTTATTTAGAACCACCATGGGTACGTCTAGTAAGTCCTTGGTACATTCTCCTGTTTCGCTGATCCAATTTATAAAATTTGTCAGATCCATTAATTCGGTGTTTCTCAGTTCCTTCAGAAGGTCAGCTGGTATGTAGTCATCTCCAACAGCTTTGCCTTCTTCGCATATCCTTTATGTCTCTCTCCACTTCAATCTTTAAAATGCTGGGTCATTTTTCATCATCCTCTACCTCTTATTTTAATTCAATCCCTATGTTTCCTGGTCGATTTTCCTTTTCGTACAATACTTTTATACACTATTCCCAAATCAAAAGAGCCTCTTTAGGATTAGTCACCATATGACCTTTGAGATTTTCTATTCCTATTTTTCGCACACCTTTGTTTTCATTCGCTCTCAGTTCCTTTGCTTTCTGGCACATGAGTACATACCTTCCTTTCCTTCATTTAAATAATTACATAAATTTCATCGTATATTTCTTCAACCTCGACATCATCGTGGTCCATTGTTGGCATGTAGGGTCTACACTTGTTATATCAAAATATCCACTGGCTCAGCGTTTAATTTCACAAACATTAATCTCTCACTATGACACATGACTTTGTGGCATTTTCACCATTTCATTTTTTATTACTATTGCCATTCCTTTTTCCAGAATAGAACATTGTGTAATTTCCAGAGACTATTTTAAACTAATCTTTCCACCGAACTTCCCTTGAATCCCAAAATGTTCACACCACACCTTTCCATTTCAATGTTCAAATTTTCCAGTTTAACAGCCCTTATCATCATCCTTAAATTCCATATCCCTATGGCGAAAGAGAAAGTTTTATTTGATGATTATTTGTTGATCACTCCTCCTGAAGTAGATCCCGCCCGGAGATCCTAAAGGGGGACTAGTTTATCTCCGTAATTTTTTTAGCCCAGGAAGCGCAATCATTGGTTTTGCTCCCTTGAAAAAAGGGGCTTTCAGGGAAAAGATAGTGTAACACATTCCTCTTTCCTATCCACACCACAGCTCCACGGCCAAGCTACCACTGGAGTACTTACAATAAATATATTTGGTTTAGATCCTCAAATTTGTTAAAAATAATTAAACTTTCTCCTCTTCAATAATTTGCCACATTTTTATAGCCTTATAAACTACTTTAAATCACCCACTCCAGTGGCTGCATAGTCTAACGCACTACTCTCACATTAGACTAGATTGCCGATGACGGGAAGATTAAGGTTTGAATCTCATTCGGGTGTACTAAAGGGGGTTTTCTAAAATGGGTTTCCACTCTCCCTCCACGCAAATTCGGCTACACATCCTGTAAATAGAACCTACCTAATTTTGATAACCATTAACCAAACTAGTGCACAGGCGTATAACTCAAACGATTGGTAAGACGTGGTACTAAAATAAAATACTTTAAATTATTTATTTCAATTTTAATGTTATTATAAAAATGGTCTAGCCGCTCTTGTAAGAAATGCATGGATGATATTGTAATTAATGTTACAGAAATCAAAGATTTATGTTACTTTTAGATTTACAGACACACCCACAATTTTTCATTTTTGAAAATGTGGACATAACTTTTTTCTATTTTTAAGCCCCATTTCACTAATTGTTTTGAGTAAACGCGTACATATTAGTTTTACAAATGTGGTAGGGTAGGTCAATATATAATATATAGTAAATGATGTCGTATATGCCTATAGGGAGCGTGGAAAGCTATTTATTAAAAGAACACACTCAGTTTACCTACCTGGAATTACCAACCCAAACTCATGGTCCCCGGTAGACCATACCAAATGAGATTAAAATATAGACCACGTACTCCCTCAAAAGTGTCTTAAATTATGGACAGAATAAATTGCATACTAGTTCAAACTATCTTACCGCACCCACCCACTCTCCCCTTTAGCTACATGCACTGTAAACAAAACACGACAGAGAAAGATTGTGAAATATTTAGTGCTGGCTGACGATCAAAGTAGATAGGTAGTGAGCGAACGAAGCTTTATTACTGCTTATGTAAAAACACGAGCGCAGTTTCGCGAACTTTTAACATATACATATGTTGAAACTAATACTATTTAAACTTAAACATTATAAATTAAATTTTTATGTTGCAACTAACATTATATGAGAATGGGCCTAAACTATTTTAGTTGATTATTTTATGTTAGAGCCGTATTTATTTTATTTATAATAAACTGGAAAAAATAGATTTCACCCAATTAAGTATTCATGTCTTAAATAATTTAAATAAAGGGCTGTTTTGGGCAATGTTAAGACAATTAAATATTTAAATTTTGGCATATTTTTCTGCCGGAAAAATTTTATATTGTAGTTAGTTTTAAGTAATAAATGTAATTTTTTGGGGTATTAGCTTTATATTTTTTGAATATTATAAAACAAGAAATTGTATGTATATATTGTGTTTAGCTTAAGTTTTCCAGTCTTAGCCCCGAAAGTGTTTGTACATTTTAAATAAAGAAAAATATTTTGGGTTTTTCAAAGTTGTACAGCAATGGTCAAAGGGTTTTGGAATTTGTAAAATATTATTAATTATTAAATAAAGAAAAATATTTTGGGTTTTTCAAAGTTGTACAGTGATTGTCATAGGGTTTTGGACTTTGTAGAATATTAATAATTAGCTCCACTCAACTGTTTCGCCTTAATAGGTACCTATTATATATAATAAATAATATATGTGATTGATTTTGTTATAAATGAAGCTATTTAGGCCAATCTTTTATTACAAAGCAAGACCATCTATAATACTAGGAAAAATAAATTTGTTTAATTCCCTTGGAAAAAAATTTCTGCAGTATTAGTGTATATTATTCACATTGATGATTTAGTTTTGTTTTATATAAACAGGTAGTGGGTTAAATTACATTAATAAAAAGGTTGGACTTTAGCCTAACCTAAACCCTCTAAAAGTGCATAGGAGTGGTATCGTATGAAACATGAACTTATTAGCAAGAGACAAATATTATTTTAGTGTTCAATTAATACAAATAGGAGATATTAGTTAATAGGAGCCCAAATCCACACCCCACTCTTATGGCCGATATTGCTTTGGGGTGATATGAGCTTAGCTCCCCACTATCTCCTTATGGGCCACTATTGCTATGAGGTGATAGGAGCTCACCTCTACATTCAACTCTTATGGGCCACTACTTCTATGAGGTGATAGGAGCCCACCTCCACATACAACTCTTATGGGCCACTATTGCTATGAGTTGATAGGAGCCCACCTCCACATACAACTCTTATGGGATACTATTGCTATGAGGTGATAGGAGCCCACCTCTACATTCAACTCTTATGGGCCACTATTTGCTATGAGGTGATAGGAGCCCACCTCCACATACAACTCTTATGGGCCACTATTGCTATGAGGTGATAGGAGCCCACCTCTACATTCCTCTCTATGGCCGCTATCACTATGTGATGGTGCCATCCCCTCACCATCACCCCCTCATGGGCCACTCTTGGTATGGGCTAATACGATCAAACCTATGTATGGTTCCTAGGTAAAAAATGTCTGCAGCTATAGACCTGTCGTGGCTATTCTATTATCCTACAAGTCTTCATCCACTGCTGTGAGCCAGGAAGAGACGTTGGTCGCTCCGAACCTAACGTTATAGATATTTACAAACATGTTAGCTTCAAAGTCCACTTTCAATCCTTAGTGATATCATAGGATTAAGTGTATTATAATTTATTGTTTTAGCAACGATGCCAACAGCTCAATTCAAAAACCTTACAGTGTTATGGAAAGGACTAACATCAAACATATACATCTTAAATGATGGGGTAGCTGGCTTGGCTCTGTTCAACTCCTAAACTATGAATCTTCACTAAGGATGCAATATATATTACTACACCATCCACGCAAATTATGATGCATATTTCTCATACTTCACATATTCATGAGCCTTTCTAAACATCTACAGCTTAGTGGGAAAATGAACTAGGATGAATAAAATAATACATATTTTATCAATAATGTTTTAAGGACATCCATTCCCATCTTTCCTTATGCGAATATTATTATAAAATATAATAATTACCTTGACCCATCATCTTAGAGAAAAATGGTCTAAGATTAATAAAGGAATATACATTTAATCAATTTTCTATTTAATGTAAAAATATTCTTTCAGCACATCCCCTTTGATTGCTATGCATATATTATAAACGTGAATAACTTTTGACCATCATCTAAGAGAAATAATGGACTAAGACAAATAAAATAGATTTAATCAATATTCTCCTAAAGAAGAAAACCCTTTAAGATCATAATCCTTGACCCTTACATGTACTTTCTAACCATAAATATTATTCACTCCTCATCTTGGAGGAATAATGAAGTAAGACGAATATTATTATATGCGTAATACATAATTCATGGTTGTAAGAACAGAAGATGCAATTAAAAAAACTTTTTCCCTCTACAGTTTCCCCCACCCAAATTCTCCCTGACAAGTAACAGTGGGAAAGCTAGCACTTTAATGTTCAATTTTTGAACCCATAACGCTGAATTGTCTACCTCCGCCCTACTCCTATATCCTAACCTCTCACCACCTCTTACCCTGATATGTGGTCGCCATCTTTCCAGTGTCCCAACCCTCGAGTCCAAAACGGTGTATTTTAACCTCTTTAAATTTAAAAACTTCATCCTTAATTTCTATTGCTGTTGTATACACTACACTTTCCATATATGAAAATAATGGCTTTGAATAATGTGTAACTATATATATACTTACATATTATTCAAAAGCATTATTTTCATAGAGGGAAAGTGTAATGTATACAACACACATTTTAGAGAAAAAGTCTCAAGATAAAAGTTGTTTGGTTTTGAGGGAAAACCGAATTTTTTTTATTTTTCATTTGGTGGCCTGCTTCAAGGTCATTTCGAGGTCAACTTTGTTATTTTGAATCGGAGCATGTATTTTTTATTACGGAATCTTTTTCTACGCACACACAAAAAAAACAAGCAACATTTGTCAGATACATTTATTTGTGTAGCTTCAATTTTCAATTATATTTAACAAAACAAAGCTTAGATATTATCTTTGAAATCAGAGGTCAGACGTGATGGGTGTTTGATCACTTATGTGTTTGATTTAACGTTGGATAAATGGTTCAAGTGTTCAACGTCCATGTGAATAGTTTAATGCTCATGTGTACAGTCTTGAGCTCATTTATTTTAGTGTAATTATTTCGTTCGCTTTAGTTGCTCTTTTAAGCTTGTCATCAAAAATAGCTTTGTTAATGTAAAAGTGAAAAATGTTCTAATTAATTTATTTTACAAAATTTTCCTGATAAACGTCTGCATCCTTGCGAATCGTTTGCGACTTTTTTTAAATTCTTTTCGAAATGAATGTATTTGAACAGGCGTTTAACTTGTTTATGATTTTGGGTAAATGCAGGGGAAAATACACATATTTAATAAATGTTTTCTAAATCAACCAGCTAAGTTTCATATGGCATTTTTTCGTCTAAAGAAAGGGTTTCTTCTTAACGGCAGTCTTAAAGCGAAGCGGAAAGGAGAGCCAACAGTTTCAAACGAAGAAAATTCAACAAATTATCTAGAATAAGTTCGATTAAACCTGCAAGTAGGTAGCCGGAAATTTTGGAGAGAGTGGTCTAAGTAGAGGATCTGTTCTAAGAATTTTGCATAATCACAAGCTTGATTCTTATCATATTTCTCTACATCAAGACTTGAACGGAAACGATATTGCTAATCGCGTAGATTTTTGTAATTGCATACTTAGAGCAATGGAATCAAATCCATTCTCTAAGTTCAATTTGATGTTATCAGATGAAGCTTCATTTACAAACACTAGACAGGTAAACAGATACAACATGCATTACTGGGCTGATATAAATTCACATTTGATGAGAACCTTTCCTCACCAACACCCATGAACCTTAAATATTTGGTGTGGTATTGTCGGAGATTACATCATCGGTCCTCATATTTTCAATGGTCTTTTAAGGGCAAATATCTGCAAACCTTATGATAGTTATTATTCCACAATTATTTGAGGGAAAACCATTTAATGTTAGAAGGAATATGTGGGGTACAGCACGATGGAGCCCCACCACATGATGCGATGTGTGCTCGACTAGTGTTGAACGAAATGTTTCCTGGAAGGTGGATAGCTCGAGTAGGACCTATTAACTGGCAGGCTCGTTCTCCAGACCTTACATCAATGGATTTATTTTTCTTCGGAGCTTTGTCAAAGAGTGCGTGTTGTAAACTGCACCCACGAGACCCAAAGACATGAAAGAAAGGATTCATCGAGTCTGTACAGAAACTATCCCAGAGATGTTAGCTAGCGTTCGGGAGTGTTTTCGTAAAAGAATTTTAAAATTAATTGATGTTGAAGGACATAATTTTGAACACATTCAATAAATATTGCTTTAAATGTTGTTGTTTCACTTCTGTACACACTTATTACAGCATAGTACCAAATATATAACGTTCATTTAACTTTGACATTTGTCACAAAATATGTAAAAAAGTAAGTGTTATTATGAGAAATGCAAGCAACTTGAGTCCAAGAAACTTCTTTCTACGACCTGTGATTTCTAAGATGACTTGTGTGCTTTGTTTTGGTAGATATCTTTGAAAATTGAAACTATAAAAATAAATGTTTCAGACAAAAGTTGCTTGTTGTTTTGCGTATAGTTAAATTCCGTAATAAAAATACATGTTTCCATTTAAAATAACGAAGTTGACCTTGAAATGACCTTGAATCAGTCCACCAAATAGAAAAATAATAAACACTATTTGATTTCACCTCAAAATCAAACTGCTCTTGTCTTGACACTTTATCTCTAAAATGCGTGGTTTCTGAGAAACAACCTGTAACACTTTAAATGCCCCACCCGTTATATACCTTTTCATTCTTGAGCAGACTTATTATGTAATAAGATTAAGACCAAATTATTAATCCCAGGTTGTATATAAAGGATAAATAATTGATAAAACCTTCTCCCCTAACATATAAACCCTCTCATCACTCCACCTCAATCACAATCCTTCTGCTGACGCAACTTTATTTAACCCCACATCTCCTCATTGGAGAAAGGACCTTTCCCATTCATTGGGACAGGTTCTGATAGTCATGCCGACCTAAATCTCTACTTTTGACCAGCTACACAACACAGATTTCTATGACGTGAACTTGTTCAGACTATCTCTTGTCAGATTTGGAAAATGAGCTTTCTGAAAAGCCAACCCTCATGCCAAAGTTTCCTACATTGTATTGCTAAACTTTTAATCATCTCTTTCTTATCAGACTAATGAAACATACATTGAATCATGACATGACATCTTACTACATCTAGCCATTCTTCATACATAATATTTTGAAAACATAAGATCTTATTCTATAAATCATTCCATACATCACACAAGATTGTAGCTCTAACAAATTTATAACATACGTGGTAATTCTTCATGGATTGATACATGTAATTTATATGATCAGACTTGATTATAGACATATCATAATATCTTATAAGAGTTAATATAATATAATAATGCAAACTAACAATAATACTTTGGGTGAGAACATGACGACTCAGTCTTACAAGTTTCAACAAAATACATTCGAGCAAGATGGCTGTTTTAGTTCAAGTCGACGGGTTATGACTATCTTGCTTACTAACATCCAGATTTAAGGGTGAAATACCGTTTTGCTGGATTGATATGATCTAATGTTTAATCGATCGTTAAACACAACTACTGTATTAAAATGATACCGACCAATAATAAGCATGTTAGCCCTCTCCAAATGAAACTGCATCGGACAAGTTTAAACTTAGAGATATTATTTATTCACGAAAGTCATTATTCTTCCTCTAAGATGATAAGAGAAGTAGTATCAGATTAGCAAGGGAAACCGGTTCCCGCTTCGTTATTAACTTTAAAGAGGAGGCGTATAGTAGTATAGTAGATTATATAACAAATTTCATAAAAATATATAAAGAAGGTTGTATTATTTGTAACGGTATGAAGAAGCAACTGTTGTTAAGAAGCTTCACCGTTTTAGATTATAGTCTCACAGCACTGACATAAAGAAATCCGGCTACCACATGTTAAGGTTGTTTGTCTCTAATCATGTATGATGCATGAATCCAAATGAATTATGAATTGTATGATCAATGACAGATAATCAAATCTATATTAACTATGATACATTACATCACTGAAGCATGGTCAAACCTTAACATATAAAGATTATGAACCAAATTGCTAAAGCAATTTTTTTAATATTCAAATTAAATAAAACAGTCATCAGTAAACTACCCATAGCCGAATTTCCTCCCAAAAAACAAGAAGACGGCTTTATTTGTCAAATTTATGTCAAACATTCCTCAATAATACACTTTAATCAGAATCATAATAGCCATTTTCAATATAACTTTAATTTTCCAAAATCAGTCATCAGTAAACGACCCTTTATCGTATTTTTACCCAAAACCAAGTATGCAGGTCTATGTGTCATGTCAAACTCTCCCAAGATACATATTTATAACCAAATAGTTTTAAAATACTACAAAATAAAAAAAAAGGTCATCCCTAAACTACCCGTTGGCTAAATGAGTTTTATACAAAAACAAATATACAGTAAGAGTGTTATGTCAAACATTCCCACGATACGTATTTGAAAGCAAATCAAATTTGGTCATTTGTGCAAATTTTGAAGTTTTCGGAAAATCAATGTTCTGTTAGTTACCCATAAATTAATTTCTACCTCTAAAGTGATTATGTATTGTTTTTGTCATAACACACCATTTCCAGATATACATTTTTAACAAAATCATTGGAGTTATTTTTTAAATATTCCAAATTTAAAAAAATTTCCCATCGGTTTACTACTCTTATGAAACTTTGCCCAAAAACAAATTATACAGTTCTTTTTGTCACGTCAAAATATCAAGGAACTGCATTTTAAACCAAATCGTTAGAGCCACTTTCGAAATATTTGGAATTTAAAAAAATCTCTCTTCAGTTAACTACCCTTAATTTGAGGGCTAGGGTCAAAATCTAAAAAAAATTTCAAGAACAGCCCTGCAAAACCTAAATGTTAAGATTAAAATGGTCATTTAACGCCTTAGTATCCCTAAACAGGGACAGACAGACAGAATTGTTAGATCCACTTTTTAGGGTTCGTGTTCACATAAAACGTAAAGATTCGTCATAAGCTCGAGAGAAATTTTTTCACGATCACAATAATTTCTCTTAATATGAGAAAGTAAAATAAATTATAGAGTGCACCATCCAGATTTACTCTCTCTTTAAACCTAAATTAAATACATTTACTATAAGCTCGTAAAATCTACTAATTGAAATAATTAAACTGTAGCGGAAAAGCTCTACCAAAGAACATCTAGCTTGTTACAAAAAAATTTAGAGAATAGGAATATCTTTGTTCACCAAAAAGAATATGCTTATAGTTAAGAAATTATTGGTATTAATAAGAATATATTCCAGATTCAAATAGTTTTGATTTAAAGAGTACTGCAACTTTACAATAATAAGTTATTTCGTCTCTCATAAAGTTGCGGATATATTATCAAAATTGGAAGTTTCTGTTTATGGTATGTGCCTTTGAAGTCATATTCATGGGAAAACAAGAATTGTGATTATTTTATAATGTTAAACAATGCCTGGATATAAAATATTACTAAAATTCAACATTTTAGAAAACACTCTAAATAAATCTTTAGTAAGGAGTGAAGAAATATAAGTAAAGACTTAGTTGTTGTTATTTAAAGAATTCAGAAAAATATGATTTCATATTTTAGATTTTATAAATCTGAATACTAATGAAAAACTCTTTACAACTGAAAACCTTGGACAAGATATTTATAATCTTGGAATATCAAGTATAACAAAACTTAATAATGTTAAAATATTTCATTAACTCAACAAGTGCATTTAAAAGAGTCAAATAATCAAACTATCATTAATAATTAATTAATAAAGTGGATCTTGAAAAAATCGATTTTTTCACTTTTTGCCCTTCAGTTACATACCCTTAATTTAAGAGCTATATAACCCGCCTCGGTGGCATAGTTGGCTGACGTGCTAGATTCATGTTAGCTAGGCTGCCAAAGACGGGGAGATCAAGGTTAGAATTTCGGTCGGGTGAACTGGGGGTGGTTTTTCCTAAATTATTTTCCACTCTCACTCCATGAAAATGCGGGTGCGTTTAATATAAATTCAACCTTCCCAATTCCTAAAACCCATTAGCGTAATTAGTACTTAAGCTTGTAATCCAAACGGGTAGTAAGACGTGGTGCTAAATAAATAAAAATAAATAAATAAGAGCTCTATATCTAATTTTTAAAAAAAAACCTCAGGGGGACCTTATAAAAACCCTAGATACCAAGTTAAAGCCCAATCGGTAAATTGATTTTGGATCTATTCCGAAATACCAAAAGACAGACGGCATCGCCAAAACGACTTTTTCGGTTTCAGGGTTTTTTAAAACGTTGACATTTACCAAAATATTGAGTTCGATTTTTTATTTTTTTTCACGATCACAATTTTTCTCCCTTCGAGGTTTTGAGAAAAAGTGAAATTGAATAAAACCTTTTTAGTGGATTTTTAATAAAATTATCTAATGATCAATTTAATTGTGATTGTAAATATTCACTAAGACATAAAAATACTTTTTTTTGTTGCAAATACTCACTATCTTTTGTAATTAATTTGTTAATATTATTACTGTTTAAATAAATTAAATTCAAATTATTTATTCAAGTTTCTCAAATGTATTTCAAAAGTGTCTTGATTCACGTATTTATTACAATTTTAGCCTATTTTTTTTACCCATATGAACAGTTGTAGAAAGAGGGTGAGAATGTTGTAGTTTAAAAAAAAATTAAAATAAATAAATATTTAATTTAAAAACTAAAATTTTGAAAGTATTATGTTCAAAGTTCGCAATGAAGTAGAAAGCAGAATTTTGAATAATTATAAATGAATTTTTCGATATTTACAAAGGCCTATTTCTAAAAAAATTCAAGAAAGAACGATAATCTTTCAATTCTTTGTATACATCTTGAAAAATAAGGGTTTTATCAAAATTTTCAGAATAATTTTTAAAGCTTATTTAATTTCCTTCCCTTCTACTATTTTGTACAGTACATCAAATGAGATCTTGAATAACTTAGTATAAGAAATCTTAATCTTCATTACAAAAATTAATAGTACGACACAATTGCACAAACCTTTTATATTGTGTACTAACTAATAAAGCTTCGAAGAAAACTTTGAAAAGTAGGTTTTTAGTAAAATATTCTTAAAAAAGTTTTACTCATAAAACAATTATGATAACCTTGTTATTCACAATATTCACTATTTATATATTAATTTCAAACCAAAATGTTAAAATAAATTTAAGAAATTAAAAATTAAATAATATAATTTTTAACTACCATAATATTTTTGGATTCAAAACGGTTTGATTGATTTTGTTCAAACTTGATAATAAATACTATAGGGCTAATCCATAAAAAAATTTAGCCCAGCCTTTCAATTAAGGGAAGATTACTGATATGTAATTTTCGAAATTGGCTCCAACAAATTTCTATAAATTGAGAAATGACACCTGGACACGGGAATCGAAACCGAGACATTTGGCTCATTGCGCCAATGCTCTACAACTGAGCTACCCAGGAGTCGTCCCGTGCCCAGGGTCATTCTTCACTCATATTTTAAGGCAGAATCTATAATGGACGTGTGGTAAATCGTCAGCTTTATTCACGAGCCATCAGATAACGCAGCCATCTTCGACTCGGTAGTTGGCTTGTTACTGCCACTCGTACAATTATTATTATAATTGTAAGAATAAAATTAAGAATCAAATAGCCGAAGGTGTTATTAATTTTAGAGAGGAATTCACCATCTAGATATCATATTCTGAAAATTTAAAAATGGTCCCGGATTCGATTCTCGTGTCCAGGTGTCATTATTCAATTTTCAGAATATGATATCTATATGGTGAATTCCCCTCTAAAATTAATAACTGCTTCGGCTAATTTATTCCAACAATTTTATTTAAAAGGCATTTCTAGGATTTGTTTGACATGAAAAATAGAACTATATAAATGGATTCCAAGCAAAAATTCTTTGAAGTGTATTTTATTGACGACTGAATTTTTAAAAATCTGAAATATTTTAAAAATGGTTCCAAATGAATTTATTGGTAGTTTTTGACATAACAAATAAGGATGTTAACTTGTTTTGGGGGTAAAAACTAATTTATGGGTAGTTTATTGAAGACTGATTGTTACAAAACTTGAAATATTTTTCAAATGGCTCTAACGATTTGGTTCCAAATAGTTTTATTGAAACTGTTTGACATAACAAATAGCATTGTTTACTTGTTTTTGGGGTACAAACTCAGTTTTGGGTAGCTTACAAATAACTGATTTATATCAAACTTGAAATATTTTAAAAATGGCTTCACCGATTTGGTTCCAAATGGATAGCTTTTGAATGTTTTACATGACTATTAACACTGTATTTTGGATTAGAAACTCATTTATGGGTAATTGACTGACGTTAGATTTTTTTAAAACAAAAAATATATTTTTAAAATGGCCAAAACGATTTTTTCCCAAATAGGTATTTTGGCAATGTCTGACATGTCGATTAACCTAGTATACTTTGTTGTGGGCAAAAATTCAATAAAGGATCTTATTGAATGTTGATCTTTGAAAACTCGAATTATTTTTAAAATTGTTATAATGAAGTTGCTTAGAATGTATATTTGGGGATTGCTTGATATGAACATGACTAATAAATCAGTATACTTGTTTTGGGGGGAACATTTTTAAATGGGTGGTATACTATTGATATATTTTTTAAATATTAATTGGTATCGAGAGACAATTTAACGTATCAATAATAATGTATCTTTATTAAAAATAAATCAATTTAAGAGTAGTTTACTTCCAAAAAATTATTGAAAATTTGAATGTCTTGGAAATTGACCTTGAATATTGAGTTCAAAATGAGAATCTACTGATAACTTTTCATTATAAATAAACATATATTTAAATTTTTACAAATAACAAATAATTTAATGGTAGTTAAAAACCTTGAATTTTATCTAGTATATTTGAATGATTTCCCTTAATTTATTTTATGATTGATTATTGTGATTAACAAGATGTTGAGCTAATTTTTATGTGTAAAACTTATTTAAGGGAACGAAAGCTTACTAAAAACCTTTTTTTGAAAATTTTCTTCGAAACTACTATACACCATATGTGAATGCTAGTTCGACTACGTGGTACCATTTATTTTACGTAAACTTCTTTGATTTTGAGAAAAATGCAATCAACGCGAATAAAATTTGGTCCTCTAAAGATAAGCAAAATAAAAAACTCTAAAAAATGTTCTATATCGGTAATTTTTTACAGTAGAGTAAAAAATAAAAAGGTAAATAAAAGGTAACCCTATAATCTCTCAAATACCTTTTCAAATATTTTTTGATTAAAGCCATATTCTAGGAGCTATATTTGCAAAAATGAACTTTTTGCCCCATTGTACCCCCAATTTGACCTTTTTGGCCTCAAAATGATTTGTTGACGCGTTGGTTTATGAAAAAGTAAATAATTTTCAGTCTTTCTGTCAAGAATAGGAGTTGAAATATAATTTTTTGTTTCAATATTTATTATTGATCCAATTCTACTGTTCTATAACTGCCTCGTATAAGCATGGGAAGAAATCCAACGAATAAAAAACGCAGTGAACACAAGCAATCAATAAAACATTTGATTTTGAATATCTCTCAAATTTTCTTAGAGGTTGATTTTCAATTAAATTTGGTAAGAGAATATGGATAACACTTTTGGATTCTAATTTACTCAATCAACCATTTTATTCAACTTAATCGGGAGATCGTTTTTCGGAGAATTTTAAACAGGTATACAAAAATGTAAATTTAAAATGGTATTTTTAATTTTTTTTTATATGACTCCATCTATCTCCAGGTTGGTGCAGCTATTTAAAATTTTTCTTCCCCTCCTTGTATCATTAATTCAATGCTACCTAAGTTACTGATAGGTTTAAAATAAAAGATTCACATTCTAATTTACTTTCTAAATTTCCAATATGCTTTAGTAAGAAACAAAAACCTCTTCCCAAGTAACCTTAATACCGCCACAGCCCGACACGACGATATCACAGTAGAGGGAGAAAGAGATAGAGCTTGGGTCCACTGGAGCTTGACTTGAATGGAGTTACGTGACTTTGGCACCCACACTTTGTTGCCGCCCCCGAACCCCCAGCTTGGGAGGGAAAGGGGGTGTCCGTCAGGTTGGTTTGGTGGGGGTGGGCAAGGTTCTTGTAAAGGGTGGGGG